>JAQJVL010000649.1:287372-472144 GCA_035578905.1 Stictocephala bisonia | reverse complement strand
TTGGTGCTTTAACTATAACTCCATATACTTGGGGCTGTGTTATTATTGACTATAAGCAATAAGGCTGTCCGCACATATGTTCCCTTGAAGCCGGTTTCCTACTCAGTTTTCATAGGTAGCGCCAGCAGTCTCCATCTCTCTGTCTCTCTCCAGCACACGCTGAAGTGACTAAAAGCTGAACTGATAGTAGATTCGCAAAACAGGCGCCCAACCTAATACGAAAAATAGATTATAATAATTTCATGAATAAACCTGATTCATGAAGACAACTGAAATATATAACATACTACGACACCACCTTGCCTTAGGCAGTAAAACACCTGTACTCACACATTCATAACCCATATCTTTACGATCGTGATTACTTAATGATAAATTAATAAACATTACAAATAACTATTATTCAATCCAACTAACGAAATGAGAACTTTCGTTATTTTATTCAAAGACAATTTTGAGATTAGGCCTACCAAGCCCTCTCTTACTCCCAACTAACCTACATTAATATTGGTAAATGAAAAGGTAAGTCCACAGTTAGACTACCTATTTAAAGGTAAACAAAATATACAAACTGTATGAGATATTTATGAAATTATAACCTGAAAGTGAAAAAGTATAAACTTTTGTGTTTCTTCATTCCAACTTTAACTGTCGAAGACTACTTACTTCATCTTGAAAACATTTCATCTTGACTAAACTCCAACCTGTTCGTGTATAGTAAGAACTGCCAACTTACCGAAATACAGATGTTGAAATTCGTGATTTACAACTAAATAGAATTTAATTGTTTTTTTTTCAAGTTAAATAGGTTTTTATTCAAATTAAACCGAATAAACTCTAATTATATTCCAAGGAAGAATTCACGATCTTTGTATTACATACAAGTTTGGTTAAGTTAGTTTAGGCTATGTTAGGTTTTGTTAGATTGTTTACGTTAGGTTAAGCTAGGTTAGGTTCTGGTTTCCTGTGTTCAACCATGTCAATTTTTCTGTGTACTTTTTACACATCAGTTACCGACGTTTCGGACTCTTTACAGAGAACAATTTCCAAGATATTTGTTCACGCTAACCAAATAGTTTTTAAACTCAAAGCTCGAAACGCCGGTAATTTATGTATATAAGGAAAAATGAACACTGCAAGAACTAGAAGACCATGAACTTGCTGGTACGGGTGGGTCAGTATCACCGTGCTTGTATGGGTGGGTGGGTGGGTCATCACTACTGGACGTACTGACCCACCCATACCAGCACGGTGGTACTGATCCACCCAACCACCCATACAAGCACGGTGGTACTGACCCACCCGTACCAGCACGGTGGTACTGATCCACCCAACCACCCATACAAGCACGGTGGTACTGACCCACCTGCCCACCCATACAAGCACGGTGGTAATGACCCACCCACCCACCCATACAAGCACGGTGGTACTGACCCACCTGCCCACCCATACAAGCACGGTGGTACATTACAGCTCTAAATATGTGTAATGTGTATGTTCAGAATTGGAAGCAATTTTTATGTAATATGACATCCATCCAAAATTACGTAGTCTTATTACTATCACATATCAGTGTTTATCTATAGCTACAATAATGCCAGGTAATTAATTACTATAACGAATTATTTAAGCTCTGTACAAACGTACCTTCGGCAATGGACTTACGCCAAACATAAAAAGAAATACAAACCTTAGAACTAAAATGCCTATGTAAGCACAACTAGTAACGAATGGTAGATAAATATTTGGGGGGGGGGTTTAGTCTTTAACTTACGCCACGTGATAAATACAACAAAAACTTAGCTTTTGGATAGTTGAATTTGTCGCTTTTCACTTGCACTTTGCAACTGAATCGACAATTCTAGTATTATATGTCTTAGCACTGACTACTCGATTTTAAATCGAACATGTAAATATGTTTGTAAAATACTGCGTAAGATTCTACTCACTTTCGTCGTAAATAAAAAATATTCAACGCTTATTTATTCATTGAAACAGTAAAAATATTATTATTTAAGCACGTTATCGCCAATGTACAAAACAGGTCTATACTGTAGTATAGTATTAAAATACAGTAACGAAGCTCAGCCATTTTACTTCTAACCAAGAGATCCTAGCGGTGATATAGCTAACAACTGACGTGGTAAGCAAATAAACGATTTGTTTTCAATATTTACACTCTATCAACTGTAATGCAACATAGGTAAACCACCATGCCATCTAGCAGAGAGATGCCGTAGCTCTGCGTTACGACTGCCAGGATCGTCAGCGTCAGCTAGTAGTCATTTTCCTCAAGAGTAAAGCGATTCGCGACTGTCTATTCCTTTGTCTATACTTTCTGAGAAAACAGTTTTTATTCCACGGAAATTTTTACCCCAGGGAAAGAATCTAAACCCTCCTTTCTAACAAATCTTATTTTTTATTGTATTTATTTCTTTTAGCATGATTTTAATTACATTTTATGTTTGCTCGATGTAATTTTTATTTTATAATTCGATGTTATTTTTGCTCTGAATTCAAACTTGGAACTCTTTTGATCTGCAATATTTAACTTTTTTAAGATGATTTGGGAATACTACTTCCTTGGTGAATCGCGCCAACATAGACTTATAGGTGGTAATCAAGCAGCAATGAACCGTAAAAGACGATGAAATCATGCTCCACCATCCGGAGGCCAGGATCCCAATTTCAACGTAAGCAACGAAATTTTGTTGATGATACATATTAGGTTAACTTAGAAAATGTTAGGTTAGAATAGGTTTGGTTAGGATAGGTTGGGGTGAGTCGAGTTGGGTTGTTAGATTAGGTCAGGTTAGGAGAAGAGAGGATACGTTAGGATGACTTGGTTAGGATAGGTTGGGATGAGTCGAGTTGGGTTATGTTAGATTAGGTCAGGTTAGGAGAGGAGGGGATACGTTAGGATAGGTTGGGGTGAGTCGAGTTGTGTTATGTTAGATTAGGTCAGATTAGGAGAGGATTCGTTAGGATGACTTGTTAGCATAGGTTGGGGTGAGTCGAGTTGGGTTATGTTAGATTAGGTCAGGTTAGGAGAGGAAAGGATACGTTAGGATGACTTGGTTAGGATAGGTTGGGGTGAGTCGAGTTGGGTTATGTTAGATTAGGTCAGGTTAGGGGAGGAAAGGATACGTTAGGATGACTTGGTTAGGATAGGTTAGGGTGAGTCGAGTTGGGTTATGTTAGATTAGGTCAGGTTAGGGGAGGAGAGGATTCGTTAGGATGACTTGTTAGCATAGGTTGGGGTGAGTCGAGTTGGTTTATGTTAGATTAGGTCAGGTTAGGAGAGGAAAGGATACGTTAGGATGACTTGGTTAGGATAGGTTGGGGTGAGTCGAGTTGGGTTATGTTAGATTAGGTCAGGTTAGGAGAGGAAAGGATACGTTAGGATGACTTGGTTAGGATAGGTTGGGGTGAGTCGAGTTGGGTTATGTTAGATTAGGTCAGGTTAGGAGAGGAAAGGATACGTTAGGATGACTTGGTTAGGATAGGTTGGGGTGAGTCGAGTTGGGTTATGTTAGAATAGGTCAGGTTAGGAGAGGAAAGGATACGTTAGGATGACTTGGTTAGGATAGGTTGGGGTGAGTCGAGTTGGGTTATGTTAGATTAGGTCAGGTTAGGAGAGGAAAGGATACGTTAGGATGACTTGGTTAGGATAGGTTGGGGTGAGTCGAGTTGGGTTATGTTAGATTAGGTCAGGTTAGGAGAGGAAAGGATACGTTAGGATGACTTGGTTAGGATAGGTTGGGGTGAGTCGAGTTGGGTTATGTTAGATTAGGTCAGGTTAGGAGAGGAGAGGATACGTTAAGATGCCTTGGTTAGGATAGATTGGGTTGAGTCGGGTTGGGTTATATAAGGTTATATTAAGATAGGTTAGGATAGGATGGGATAGATTAGGTAATGTTAGGTTAATATAGATTAGTTTATGTTAAAATAGGTTAGGATTTGGTAAGTTAGGTTAGGATTGGTAAGGATAGTTTAGGTTACGTCAGGTTAGGATAGATTGGAGATCTTAAGTTAAAATATATTAGGTTAGGATAGGATAGTTCAGTTAGGTTAGTATGTTAAGAATTAGGTTAAGTTAAATAAGGATAGATCTGGTTAGGTTAGGTTAGGTTAGGTTAGACAAGTAAGCAATGTTTTTTTTTTTTTTTTTGTGCTAACAATATTGTTTAGTCTCCTACCAGTTATCCCCTTATTTTTAGTGTAAAATAACATGTTAATAAAATTTGTTTCAATAACATCTGTTCAGAGCTATAAATTATTAATACAGTATATCTAAATAGATATATTGTTATTACGATTATGAATTATTGTTACTTTACTGTTAGGGAGAACTCCATCCTAGAGGTCCTTATGGGCTATCCTGTCATGGTCTCAGAAAAGTTACGTCTGTACTTAGTTATGTATTGTAACTTACTTAGGAATTGGAATAATTCCGCTTTAATTATGCAAAGATCTGATATGGTCTGAAATAAATATTTCGTTCGTAGTGTGAGATTAACACATGACTCTAAAGCAAAATATTCCAATACTGTATGTGATCTTGATTAATTAAATGTCAGCAAACATCGTAGTGTTTTCATCCAACCGTAAATTGGAGAGAGTTAGTGTGGTAAATATAACAAGACTCTTGTTGTTTTAAAACTAATTGGTTTGGATCACTCTCACTGACTGACGAAATTAAAGTGAATGCAGTGTTTTTAAAACACTCTCTAGCATGAACCTACTCAGCTAATAGCTGTACAATACTATTATTGCAAATAATTAAAATGTCACACAACACAAGTGCAATATAATTTATTGCATATAATACGATTACATATTTCATCAACCCTTTTTACAATCCCTGGATACATAAATGGTTCCAAAGAATTGGCACAAACTGTCCCCCTTTTAAAACACTAAAAAATCAAAACTTTGAAAATTACCAGTTTGATTCCCAAATATGTTTTTTGTCATAACTGAAAAACTAGTCTAGTTAGAGACATGCGGTTTTTACTAAAATATTTTAAATTGTAGATCTTATTTTCCTGAAAATTTAATCAAAATCGTTTGTGCCATTTTTATAGGCATTCCATTGTTATATTGTAATTCACATATTTCCTGAAAATTTAATTAAAATCGTTAAAGCAATGAGCCGTTATTGAGAAAATTCCATGTTTGTATGTTTTTTGCCCATAAAAATTATAAAAAAAACTTAAACTTCAAAAACGTGACAACATTTTCTGGAGATATTGGCTAAATACACTTACATACCAAATTTCATAAACATTTATCCATCCGTTTGGTCTCTAGCGAACTGCACATACACACAGACGGACACATACGGTCAGACACCAAACCATTTTTCGAAACAAACTACTTTTTTGGGTTCAGGGGACCCTAAAATTGATTTTTAGAAACAGTTGTAACAACATTTTTCTGGGCGATCACAATACTCTCTCTATGCTAACGCATATGGGAGAGATTAAAAATGTTTATAAAAAGGCCAATTACCACAATACTGTATATTTATGGTTATATATTTATTATTAAGACGTCAATCGTAAAGATATGGTTGTATATAGATTTCGAATAAGTACAAGGAGTGTGCTTGAGCAGTTTCCCAATTATGTAGGACTCATGCCAGATGGCCGCAGCTTTGTTTCAGCTTAGTTGTGGACAATCTCTTATAGTTATTGCTGTATATAGAATTCCGTCTTATGGTTGTGATAATTTCTTGGAAAACATTAGTCACTGTCTTGAGGTTAACTCCCCTGGTGTAACAAATACTATTGTGATTGGAGACTTTAATATAAACGTTTTAAACGACAAACTGTCAACTAGAAAGTTCATCCGTACCATGTCCTTCTATGGGCTGAGACATACTATATCGACATTCACGAGAGGCTCTAAGACCACGATCGATAACATATTCACAAACATTGCCGACCACTTGATTAGTAGTAGAGTCATTGTTGCCGCACTTTCAGATTACCATGCACAGGAAGCGGTCGTATGTTTATCTGCATCTCTTAAAGGCCTGGGACCTCAGTATAAGGAAAACCGACGTTTTTATTCCGAAAATCTCTAATCTTTCCATTACTATTTGAGGCAAGAATCATGGAACAAGTGTATGAATTACAAGATTTCGACGATAAATACAATGCTTTTATCAATCAAATAATATTATTTAGATATCAGCTTTCCAATGATTAGATGTATTTTTAAACCTAAGAAGTCACTTTTAAAACCTCGGCTGGTTCCCGAAATCTTGAATCTTATAAATGAAGTGCAATCCATGTATTCTGAGACCAAGGATTCAGAATCTTCTCACCCTCAGCATTGTCATTATAGGCACTTAAAACGAATTTACAGAAAAGCAATCCGTCAATCAAAATAAAATGCCGTTCTTGGCAAAATATCAAACTCATCCAATATATCCAAGACAATTTGGAAAATTATCAACGAAATAAAGCCACAGCAAAAAACTGAAAATATTGAAGTTTCTTTAACTAATAAAAAAGGGATTTAATTCAAAATCCTGTTGAAGTTGTAAATATTTTCAATTCATTTTATTCCAAAATTGGCCAGAGTCTAAATCTTCAAAGTAATAATTCTTCAGGCATGCAATTTTATAATAAGAGTCTAATTAGTACGAACCAGAGCTTACTTTTCCTGTTTAAGACGTCGGAGTCAGAGGTTGCAAATGAGATCATGTCCCTAAAACCAAAGTCTTCTTCTGGTTTTAGGGAAGAAGACGAAACAACCTGATGAAGTTTCGTCTAGGTTTCTGAAGGGCGTATGTGATTTTGTTTTCTAAACCTTTGTCATACCTCATTAACCTTTCCTTTTCCCTGGGCAAATACCCTCTTGCATTGAAACACTCAATTGTCAGACCTCTTTTAAAGAAGGGTGAAAGAGATGACTGTAATAATTACAGACCCATCTCCTTAACCTCCAGTATTTCCAAAGTCTTTGAAAGAGTATTTCTGTTCAGCCTCTCTGACTTTATCGAAAAAAATGCAGTTCTGACCTCCAGTCAAGTTGGCCTTGTTAAGGAAAAGTCCAAAACTAACGCCATATACTCTTTAGTTTCGTTAATTGTCCAGGAACTTGATTCTAGTAATTCAGTTGCGGTAATGTTCTTCGATTTAACTAGAGCGTTCGACGTCATCGATAACAGCATTCTGTTAGAAAAGCTAGCATGTATTGGTGTAAGAGGTGTAAGTCACCTATGGATTACCCGTTACCTTTGCGGTAGAACTCAGGTGATCAAAACTCCGTTTATTGACCCATTTGGCTGTTTAAAATTTTCGCAGTCATCAATAGAAACCGCCACCAAAGGCGTCTCCCAGGGTTCAGTGCTTGAACCAATCCTGTTTCTACTTTTTATCAATGACCTTCCGGAAATCGTTACACACGCAAACATCTGTCTCATTGCTGACGATACATCACTCACTGTATCTGCACATAGTCGCGAAGATCTTCAGATTAAGGTATACGAGGAGACCAGCTCTTTGCCACAATGGTTTGAGGAGAATCGTTTGTTGCTGAATGCCTCAAAGACACAAATAGTTGACTTTCAGATTATTTAATTACGAAAACCGGATTAAAACACGTTTTTAGTTTGTGAAATTGAAATAGAACCCTGTTTTATAATTAAATTTCTCGGAATACACGTTGACAGGAATTTGAACTTCAGCACGTACATAGATGCAGTCTGTCGTAGACTCAGTTCTGGAATTGTTGTACTGAGGAGCCTTTCCAAATTTTCAGACAAAGACGTTCTATTAACAGCTTACCTCGGCCTAATCTATCCTTTTTTTAATGTATGCTGTCACAATATGGGGCATGAATGGGTTAGAACTGCGTTTGTTTTCAGACTCCAGAAACGTGCCATCAGAGCTATTTTTAAAAAGCCACGTAGATTCTCATGCAAATCTCTTTCAAAACAAAAACATCCTGACTTTCCCATCTGCTTACATTTATCTTGTATGTATCTTTAAAAAAAATCGCATAATCATCCGTACAACCTCCGTAAAAACACCAACATTCCCATTCCTTTTCAATTGAACTGCCTTTTTTTTAAAAAAGCCTCTATTTCAACGGAATCAAGCTCTTCAACTCACTGCAGGACGACTTTATGATTGAAAGCGATGGAAAAGGTTTCGGCAATAAGGTCAAAACATTCCTTAATAAAAGGTGCCCTTACTGTGTCGGGGAACTCATGTCGTGCCCGACAGCATCGTATAATTAAACCTAATGTAGTAAATCATAAGGCATTTTATTTTATTACCAGTAAGTAAGAATACTATAGATTACTTTATTTACATTCAGAATGATACTATTGTTAATTATAAGCATCCTATGTAATAATGACGATATTATGCAGTTATGTCAACTGTTTGTAAATAAAGAAATTTTGAGTTTGAGTTTATAAACTAACGCCCAACCATTCGTTAGATAGGGTCATTAAATTAATAACAATCCAGTAACAAATGAACAGCCGGTGGTTAACAGCTGTTTTTAGTATCAATTAAACAGCTGATTGCTTGCAAATTTGGTTTATTCGTGATAGGAATGACTACCTTTATCATATGAAGCTGGGTTTTAATTACACTATCGGAAAATTGAATTAATCTGTTTCGTTTTTATTGTTTGGATTTCTACCTATAGGTCAATTTATTTGTTAATATTATGGGACACCTCTACATATTTCACATACCAATGCCGTCGTGATAAATTCATTTGATTGTTATTATTTCTTTACAATACTGTAGAGTAGCCTACTTCTAGTTGTTTTACAGAGTTTACTGTGACGTTTAAATTAATAATTTCCAATCTTTCAAACGATTTTAAAGATAATTTACATTTTTAGATTACATCAGCTGTGACACTAAGATGGCGAATATCGGCTTCAACTACTGCTACAAGATAAATGTCTTATGGTTACTCTGCTTTATTCTTTTCTCTATGTCTTTTTTAGAACTAATAGGGTAGAGCCCAATTATTTGTTGCATTTCTGATATTTTTCCAACCATTCTTGGCCCATAAACTTGAAATATGAATTTAATCGATCTTTCTTATCTTTTTTCCAGTACGAAAAAAATCATGGCGATCGAAATGAACGGGTTACGAAATTAAATATATAAATTCATTATATCTCCAAGGAGAATTGCGTTATAAACATACTGAAATTTCCTACGTATTATTTATTTATTGCACTAATATTACAAACATATGAAGTCATTCTTACGTTCTTACGTATGAGACGCCGACACAACGTTGTTGGTATTTTAAGGCGAATATGAATGGTTATATGAGTGTAGGATGAGTGTGGATGACTGTAGTCTGGTTACTATCTGAGTTCAACTGTTCCTCAGAAAGGGCAATTTATTAATAGCCCAACAGCCAGGGCAACTAAGGGACCTACAGCTTTACGTGGAATCCGAACCACGTAGTGCTGGTCTGATTTTTAGCTAATTGACAAGTCAAATATATTCCATTTTCTAATCACTTATAAACTCAAGAGTAACTGAGTATGTATAATACACTTGATAAACACAGAACAGTTACTGATATCCAAGAATTTGTCACCAGGTTAAACCAAAGTTGGAAACGAGCATTTTCGGTGTTCATTCAATAAAACACGGCAAACTAAATACTGGCTATAATTTCAGTAATAAAAATTTACTGGAATCGTAGCAGATTTTTAATTGCTTATCAACAAATATTTTAATACTTCAATTTTAATTATTATATTCAGAGTCCGGATTCTGTGTATGGATGAGAACTGAGTAACAGGCTTGTCAATTACTATGTGGTTCGGATTCCACGTAAAGTTGAAGACACCTTAGTTGCCTTAGCTGAAGGCCTATTAGCATTGATTATATAAACCTACAATAGATAAACCATCTAATAGGAATATCTGTGCCAGTAATTTTGTTAGTTTGTGTGGCCCGCAACCACAGCTGGTTTAAACTGCATTAAATTTACATGGGACTACACTAGCGCTCCACAATGGACCAGAAAAACAGCTGATATTTTGAGACTCAAAATTTAACATTGGATGGGAAATCTATTTGTGTATAAAATCAATGCTATTAGTAAACTGTCCTTTCTTAGCTAAGTCGAACTCAGTTAGTAACAAGACTACACATGGAATCCACATTCATCCTACAATCATGTAATCATTCATATTATCCTTAAATAATCACAACCTGTGTCGCTATCTCAAATCTGAATAGTAATAATTATTATTTAAGAATAAAATACATTATTTTACCATAGCTTGTTCAATTAATTTCACATTTTTATTATTGGCTCTGTTATATAAATTCGGCCGACTAATTTTACTTGTTTTGAAGAACCTTTATATTTTAGTTTGAAATTTCCATATATATATATATATATATATACAGTGTATTTAGTGTATGTTTTTTGACCTTCATCAAAGTGAAAAAATTATTTCTTTTTTTCGAGAAAATTATTTCTTTTTTTCGAGAAAAATCCGGACTTAAGTCTAATCTACTAGCACGTAATAAATTTATAGCAAACTGTTAATTACATCAAGACTTAAATATTTATGAAAACCCGTTTTAATGAAGCAGTTTACTCAAAGACGATATAAAATAGAATAAATAAAGCAAAAATAAAAAAGTCTGAAGGTGTTAAAAAACGTGTAGTAATGAAAAGCAGTTTTCCCCCGTTTTAAGTGCTTCATGACGCCAGTAATTAGTTTATTTGAAGGTAATTAAATTGCTAATTAAAATGTGCGACCTATTACAATTTATGTTGATTTTTTTCCACGTCCATTAAAAATCATTACGGAAGGTTCTCACAAATATTATATTTCCTTGAATCTACAGTTTCCGGTGACAACCGCGTCAAGGTACTATCTACAATATTTACAAGTTATGACACCGGCCGCTTAAGCCTAAGTTCTAAGATTATATTTCCTTGTTTAAAAATGTAAATTCAATGTGTTTTAATATTTCATTTATGTACACTGACTTATAATTCATATAGTGGTCTATAGAGATACATACAGGATGAATGGTACGTGGTGTTTAAAATTTTAAGGGCTTAAACTACATGCTTGGGGCTACTTAAAAACGCAAATTTCAGTTTTATATGCCAAATGGTTAGTGTGGTATGTTCAAATTAAGATTTCTTTTTAACACGTTCGCTGCGTATGTTACACCGGTGTTACATGATATATGGATTTGCGGGAATTATTGTCCTAGGCAGGTGTTTTAAGTTTTGGTGGTTCTGTGGCCAACCTGCAATGCCTGAAGGAGTGGGGGAGCGGGCTCCACGTTCCGTTTGACGTACCGGCGAGTCTTGCTTCCAAAACCACCAACATTCAGACATATTCAAACACCAGATCGTAGAAGGGAAACTCAACACACTATTGAAATGACCGATACCAGAGGAAATGATGGAAAGGTCAAAAGAAAAAGATGTAGGGTGTGCCATTCCCATAAGAAGGTAAAAATGACGCCCTACTATTGCCCTCAGTGCCCTGAACAACCCGGTTTGTGCGCAGCAGGTTGTTTTGAGATTTACCATGAAACCGCATAAAGAGTGAATCTCTACAATGTAAATAATTCATAGATAGTTGTAGAATAGTTTTTAGTGAAATAATAGTGACATAGTAAGTAATAAATGGAATTATATGTATTCAGCGACCCTAACCAAGACTGCGGATGTAACACCGGTGTATCAAAGAAAGTGACCAGTGCGTGTGTTACACCGGTGTAACACGGAGACATACGTCATTTCCGGTATAAAAGGACATCATAAATCAACTTTAGACATCAGGATAACCTAAGGTAAGATAATTTAAAATAAAAAAATTCCTGCATTTTAGGCACCTTCCGCATTTTTTGACGCAGCGAACGTGTTAAATCGTGGACCTAACCATAAAAAAGCTTTATTACATACTCAAAAGATCATATTTTTTAAACTATGACACCATTTTTGAAATCTACATTATATTGTTGACAAGAATAATGAGCTAGTAGCCTGCATAAATTAAGGTTGGTACTTAAAATTATGCTTTAAAGCAAAAAAATCATGTTTTTGTAAAATTTTAAACAATGTTTTACGCGTAGTTACTAAACTATGGTAACGGATATAATGTGTCAAGCTAAATAGAAAACTGCATAATTTATTGTTCTTTCCAGTGATATGCTTTTGTTTTTATTATCGTACAATGTTCCATTTTTTATTATTATTTGAATAGAAAGAAACACAGAGTGGTAAAATAATTGTAAGACTATCTTACTAGCCAGCCACTAGGACTGGACATTCAAATAACGTTATGTGATTAAAAACACATGTAAATCAGAGACGAATGGGGTTTTACCACAATTCTTAGACCCGGCATATACCCCAACCTTATCAATAGTTTTGTCTGTTGTCCTTAATGACTGGGAAATTCCACTACCTGCTTAGTTTGACAAAAGTTAGTTTCTTTTAAAGCAACCTTTTCACGAGGAAAACTGGAATCCATTATCTGTTTACTCTTTAGACCGGGTCTGTGTATAAGCTATTCAGTTCTGTAGCATCATGGAGTTCACTACAAGAGAATATGCAGAAATGCATTTTGTTTATGGATTTTGCAACGGCAATGCACTTGCTGTGATAAGAGAGTACAGTTTAAGGTACCCAGATCGAAAAGCTCCCAGCCCACAGTTGTTGGGTATTAGTAGGGTATTAGTAGGGGTATGAGAGTATTAGTAGGGCAATTGCGGCTCAACTAAATGTTTCACAGTGGAAATTGTTGGATATTCTTCATAGAAACAAGTTTCATCCATACCACTTCACGCCTGTACAAGCACTTGAAGCTCAAAACTTCGCTCCTCGTGTTCAGTTCTGTAGATGGTTGCTCAATAGCGGATATTGAGCAGTATCATTTCTTCAAAAAGATACTTTGGACAGATGAGGCCATATTTACGAGACAAGGAATCTTTAATACACATAATATGCACATGTGGGTGGAAGATAACCCAAGAGCAACCAAAGAACGATCTTTTCAAAGGAGATTTTACATTATGGTATGGGTTGGGGTAGTTGGTGAAACGCTTATTGGCCCACATGTTTTCGAGGGAAACCTTAATGGGGAACGCTTTTTGGACTTTTTACAGCACAGTCTCCCTTTGCTGCTAGACCCTCTCAACCAAGAAAAAAGAGACAGTCTCATTTTCCAACAAGATGCAGCTACACCGCATTTCACCGCAGAAGTGCGTCACTGGTTGACGCTCAATTATCCTACATGGATTGGACGAGGTGGGACCGTACCGTGGCCAGCTAGATCGCCGGACCTTAGTCCTATGGATTTCTGTGTATGGGGATGGATGAAACAAAAAGTCTATTCTGCACCTATTAACACAGAACAAGAGCTGAGGGAGAAAATAACTGCGGCTGCTGAAGTAGTGCGCCAAGAAGTCTGTACAAAAGTGACAGTTCAACAAATGCGCAAGAGAGCACGGGCCTGCATCAGAAATGGAGGAAGGCAGTTTGAACAACATTTGTAAATCTTATTCTTGTAAGTTGACCTTTTTTTTATTTAATTTTTTTGACATAATATTAGTATGTCTTAATATTATGTAAAATCAAAGTGTTATAATCTTTCTTGTAATAAATAGTTCAAGTTTTCTGCAAACTGTGTTTTAATTCAGTTTCACCTAACGTTTTCGATGACGAAATAAAATAACTAAAATCACAATTATACCATTGATAAGAACATTAAATTACGCAGTTTTCTGTATGGTTTGACACATTTTGTCCGTTACCATAATTTATTAACTACGCGTAAAACATTGTTTAAAATTTTACAAAAATATGATTTGTTTACTTTAACGCATAATTTTAAATACCAACCTTAATTTACGCATCTTACTAGCTCATTATTCTTGTTGAAAATGTAATGTAGATTTCAAAAATAGTGTCACGGTTTTAAAAATATGATCTTTAGAGTAAGTAATAAAGCTTTTTTATGGTTAGGTCCACGATTTTAAAAAATATCTTAATTTGAATATACCACACTAACCATTTGGCATATAAAACTGAAATTTGCGTTTTTAAGTAGCCCCAAGCATGTAGTTTAATCCCTTAAATTATTAAACACCACGTACCATTCACCCTGTTTATTGCTGTAAGAATACAACTCAAACATAGACTCCAACAAGAATACCAAACAACATTTTGTTCACATTAATAAGGTTAATTCTACAAATAAATCCTCAAGGATGACTTAACAAGCCTGCTACTTCTGGACTTATGTGACTATTTTTTGCTTAGCCCACAAAAAAACTAGCCGGGCGCACACTGCAAGCAACGTTGCAATCCGTGTGCGGATCGGACAATTTGTTTTGAAAACTCGATAGTTCATGTTCTGCTACAGATATGCCGCTTAGAAAGTGACCTACTGAATGCACCTGTGTAAGAGAGATATATTGAGTGGTGGAAGTGAGAGAGAGAGAGAGAGAGAGAGAGAGAGAGAGAGAGAGAGAGAGAGAGAGAGAGAGAACTAGGCCTACTCTCCCTCCAATGTGATATTCCGTTTAATATTGTCATGGCAACTAGGCCGCGGGCTGGCAGCCCAGTAACAAGCCCCACCCACTACGTCAATAGCAGCAGTAACCATTGATTGGTTTGATTAAGACTAATGAATCAAGCTTAGAACGATTAAATTACTTAATAAGTTAGTATTAAAATAACAATTAATACTAATGTAAAAAAATAAATAATAACTAAACAAGCTTATACAGTTCATGAAGATTTTTTTTTCAACTAAAGACTAGTGTTATAACTAAACACTTGAAGGCAGAAGTTAGTCACACCCGTGAAGTAAAGCAGCTTAGCGGTGGAACGATTCCCCTCTACTACTAAAACCCCTACATGAACTAAATATAACGTGCAGGTCAATTACTGTCTGGCCCAATTATAATTTTGTATGTTTCACGTTGCATTTTCAAGAAATTCATATGAGTGTTCTGCAAAAATACAGCATCATGCAAAACGAAGAAATGGAAGTGAACATACTATTATGACAGTCTGTGCAGTAATGAGCCACAATTCCGCCAGAGGCCATTTGGAATTCGATTGACTGAAATAGAAATATGTGTGGTTTGCTGGAAGAACTAAGAGGTGATCTTGATATGAGCATACCAACATTTGATCATCTTCTAGACCTAATCAGTGAAAAAATTAGGAAAGGTGTCACTAGCTTTAGGTAGATCATTTCAAGGGAATGCTAATGACAATGTGGTATAAGATAAAAGCTGATTTTTTTATCTATAATAGCAGTACAATATTTACAGCATAATTTAGATAGAAAAATATTATTGTTTTACATATGTTATATTATATACATATAATATCAAAATTAATTTTTATAAAAAGTGTTTAATGTGGCCGTTTCCCAAACTACCAAGCCACCACTGGGAAGTCGACAGCCCCTAATAGTAGACATAATATCCTTCACTCAGCAGGCTAAGACATGCTGCCATATTTCAACTGTACGTTAGTGGTTATTATTTTATTTATTTTTAAGACGCCGATCGTCAAGATATGGGCGAATATGGATTTTGAATGAGTGTGATGAGTGAATGTAGTCATTGCTACTTACTAAGGCCGACTATTCCTTAGAAAGTGTCATTAATTGAAATGAAAAATGAACAGCCGGTGGTTATCAGCTGATCCCTCACAAAATGTATTACGACTTTGATGGGGATCGAACTGAGAACCTTTCGGTATTATGAAACTGGGATTTAACCAACTAAGTTACCGACCAATTATTATAATGAGTTATCGTGATCACTGTATAGTTATTAAAGGTCCATTCTAGTGTACACCATAGTGTGGACCATATGTTGATATTATGACTGGTTTAATTTAGAACCGTCAAGAATGACATTTAAAGTTTCACATATTTAACTGTAAAACTCATAACAGTTCTTCACCCATAAAATAGTACTTTGAGTGTTACAATGGTAACTTTGAGTTGTAATGGTAAAGTGATTTGTTACTCTTGAGTTATAAAGCTTACTCCGTTTAAAGTAAACTGGAGTAAGTTACCTACGGGAAAGTGTAAATCTGATTACACTAAACCAACTTATCTACAAGTATGCTATGTGTTCCCATAAAGATTGTAAATTTCACCACATAAATTTGGAATTTATCTGTAGACATATTTTTCTCGTTTTTATACCCGTAGCAGTTATATTGTTCTTTCTCTGAGATATAAACAGAAATGTTAATTTTGTATAGTATCTTCAGACATTCTTTTCTATCTTGCTTATAGCCCATAGAAATTATTTCACATTATTTATTACACATAAATGCGTTAATTTGAAATTATGTTAACAAAAAGGGCAGATTAATGTATAGCATGTACAGTAGTAAACACGCTAGAGTAGGTGCCTTATGGTTTTAGTCAATTGGGGTTACTTTCAGGGCCGGATTTCCCAATAGGCCTGGCAGGCCCGGGCCTACGGGTGCAAGCTCCGAGGGACGCACAGGCGAGAAAAAAAATATCTATAAATAAAAATAAATAGCCATAACTTAACATATTTTTTGAGTTGATTAAAAAGCAGGCTAATAAAGCATTCTGATTTTGACGTTTATCGGAAAAAATAATTGTTGTTAAAGTTAAACTATTATTCAACACGGAACGGAACTATTAGTTTATCGTTCATCCCTCAAAATTAAATAGCAATATAAATGTCGTTTTTCAGGCTTTCCCTTCAATTTTCTAATATGTTGTTTAAAATCATTAAAAAAAATAATAATAACTAAAAAAATCTTTAACTAATAATGGTTTTCTGTGGAGTGATGAATACGTTATCAATATACTTCATGTAAGCTGTGTCTCTGAGATTAAACATATTTTATAATGTATTACAGTTTTTTATTTCTTTGCCCAAATGACTAAATTGAATAAAACCAAAGTTATTAACCAATATTTTGTTAATACATTAATGGTATTTTGTTAAGCCCAGAAACAAGTAAATTCCTCAAGAAACTTTCACTGATAAAATTCCATCGTGGAGTGGTGTTTATGCAATTAGCAAATAGGCCTGATATCATTTTTTAATGAAGGTTTCTAAAAAAGTAACTTAAACCAGACTAGGGGGCGAGAAAATATTTGGGCCTAGGGGCTCCAAAATGCTAAATCCGGCTCAATTTTATGATATGCCCACTAACATACAAAACGTTAATTTAGTGCAGGTCAACTTTTATCAAATGTTGACAACATTCTTATTAACATAAATATTGAACACCAATAATCATTTTTTGTGTTATTAATCGAAAATATTTATTTTAAACTTTATCAAATGTGGAGAAAGTGTACCTGTGTACTTTGCCTCAAAATAAATAATAGCACACTTAAACTAACCTTTGGTGTGTTAAAGGACCAGAATAGAAATTATCAAGCTTTTAGTTCTAAATGGATTTATTTTCATAGTGAGCTCTTACAAAAATAATAACCAAAAATATATATATATATATATATATATATATATATATATATATATATATATCATACGACTTTCATAAGCTAGCTACCAATTTTATAAAAGATTAAAAATTACACTTATCTAAATGAAATAAAGTCTAAAGTACAGAGTACTTTTGTCTCAGTGTTTAAATACTGATCTCCCGCCACAGAGCAAAAGCCATGTTCCTTAACCATTCAACACCTGCTTCTCCGATTTAATTAAGACCAGCCAGTTTCCCTGAAAAGAACGCAATGGGCACTCATTAACTATGTGATCCAAAGATTGCACTTCGACTCAGCAATCACATGACTGATCATTTGCCATTACACACTTATATTTCCAGTAGTTGCATCTTCCCACACCCGTACGAAAGCGGTGAACATAGTCCATTCCTTACTAGGACGGTTCAGTCCAACGATGACGTTCATAGAGTCTCATACCAGACACACGTTTCGATCATCCAACATATTAGAAGTTAATGCCAAAAGTTATAGGTTTTGGAAAAAAACCGTTTGAAATTAACTGGAAAGCTAGTCAAAGAGGTGGGTTTGTAGATTTAAGCCGACCTGTACGTTGTGGGATATCTTGCAAAATCAAAATGGGAAGTTTTGGAGTAGATAGGATCTTTTTACACTCTCTTAGACGTGTATCTTTGCGTGTTTATCCGGAAGAGCTATGTTGCGCAGTACTGTAAGCCATGGTAGAGAGGTTGCAATTAGAAAACCGCTGATAGCCCTCATGACCTATTTAGTTGTATATCAACCACTCGTACATGTGTACTGCTAAGCCATTGATACTATACCGTACAGTACAGTACCGAAAATTAGCATTTATTCCAAATACATTTTAGCTCTGGAGCTTAATAAAAACCACGCTTGGATATTTATTCATCCAAGAATGTCCTTCCTTAAGTAGTTACAGTTATCTTCAAGACTCGGCCATTTCCACTTCTGTGAGCGTTGCATTGAACTTTTGTTGGATTTCTTGTCATTTCCCTGGGAATAGCTCACGCCATTTGTGAAAAATTACGTCACCAACTGTCTTTATGAAATCTTTTAAATTTTTTTTACTAATCATAATCTTCTTTTCACCAGCAACATAAATTCTATTTATCTTCATCTGCTTAAAGTTTTTAACCTCTGTATATGATCATTGTCATAATAATCATTATATTTATCTCCAAGATTTTGTTGTCATTGTGTTCGAAAGCTTCGTTAGGTCTGTTGTTTTGTTTTTATTTTTATTGAACTTGTCCAATCATTTTCTTTACTAGCAGATAATTTTATTTTTACTACTTTGCCTAACGAGCTAGGAGAATCAATGCCACCCCTAGTTTTCAAATCATCAACCCAATATGTTTGCCAGAGGGAACTTGCAACGTCTTTCTTGTACATTTTTTCCTGCCGTTTCATCCACTATCTAAGGTTTTTTCCAAGGATTTAAGAATGGAAAAGTCTGTGATAGTTTGTGGCAGCCTTTTTCATAATAATGGAAAAGTCTGTTATAGTTTGTGGCAGCCTTTTTCAATAAATGTAAGCTGATTTATTAGATACCATATTTTCTGAAACTCGACTCATATTTATTTTTGGATTTTGTTCAATCTCAACCATATGCTTTTTTTTAAATATGAGAAAATTGTTACTTTTCAAATGTCTACTTCTCAGCCCAGCATTTTCTTTCAAATCTGTTCAGGTCTCATGAAGGTAAAAAATGCCACATCAAGTAACTGTGTTATATATGTGCTGTTAAAGAGAAAACATACAAATGATATTTTTCGTAGCTTTAGTAGCTTACTTCAGGAGTAACACGTGATTACAAATTAAAACCAATTGCATGTCGTCCTACTTTGTTCAGTTTGGATGGAAGTAAGCTTTGGAACTAATCTGTGAATACATTGACATTAACCATCTCATTGTTGATTTGATCAGGGGATGGATCACCTTCGGCACTTCCACATAATATCATTGATTGACTGTTTTTGCAATTACAAATCCTATTACAACTTCTATCTTGATATTTTCATCCCTTATTTGTAACTACCCTCTTCCTTCCCAGATCATCAGTAAGGTTTGATTGATCATAGTTCCAAATATTAGATTACATCAGCAACAATTTCAGATAGATTTGTAATTTATTCATGGACAAATTGAACATTAAATGCTACTTCTTTTTACACTCAAAGCAAATTTAAAACAATTAAGTTCCGGGTGTCTTTTAAGGAATTACTGTACTGATTTATGGTCAGGTACATTATTTTTAAATCTCTAGCACTTTTCAAATACGATTTCTTCTTCTTTTGTGAATATTTGCTGATATCCTGTGTTTTTCAGCCTTTAATTACCAACAATCTTTAGTTTGTTCATTAGAGTTAGACAAGTATTCTTTATTAGCCTCCACTTCTCACAAAGTATTTCTTTGTTCGCCTAAGCAATAGTTCAGCTTTTTTTCTGTTATCATAATATTACTTTGACCCAGGTTTTCTTTCATAAAGTCTTGACATTCTGAAACAAAACCAAGTTTATTAGCACCCAAAGACTATAATATTAACTAGTTAGTGAAATTTGTGATAGTGTAAATTATTTAGTCCGTTTCATTATTAAATTAAAATGGTTCATCCGTATATTGAAACAGAGAGACTATGCTCCTAAAATAATTTGGAACAGTCTTCCTAAGCTAAATAATCTAACCTTACTTTCGAAAAATAGGTCCATAACCAATTTGTATGGTTATAGTTCTAACGAGTAATTAGCTTAATAGCGATTAAACTAGGAATATGATCAAAGTTAAATCAGTTTTCATTCAGTTATAAAACTTTTTTCAAAATATATTTTTAAAATAATCTTATTTTCTAAGTCACTTGAACAATGATAGTTGAAAAGCTATCAGAAAAGCCTAAGTAAAGATAGGTTTACTAACACACAAAATTTAATATACCAAAGCATTGACAAAGTTCATTACAAAACCTAAACAAAAATAAACACACTTAATGAAGCAAAGTTTGAACCCTAGTTTACTCTTATGTTGAATGGAGGTCTCTACTCAATGGTCACCATCATTCTTCATGAGCCCTACTGGAGAAACCTTGAGTTATTGTAAGCATGATTAGACTCCAGAGAGAACTGAGCTCAAGCTTGGCAACACAGTTAACAAAATCAGGCATACCAAATGGTCCGGATTCCATATTAAACTGTTTCTCTCTTCTCAGGTCACTGAGCTATTAATAACTAGCCCTTTAAAAGGTTAAACTCTCAATCAGTGACTCAACTACACAGGTGTAATTCTTCATATTCAGCACACACAAAATCAATACAATTTTACTAAAATAAACATTTGAGATACTATTCCAAAGCTACAAAATATGACTCCTAAAAGACTGAGTGACTTAAACAGATCCGATTTATCTCAAACAAAATATAGATTCATCGGTTGTAATGTAAGTGGCTTATGACAAGTTCCCAAGTGTCATAGCCAGAAGAAGGTTGATATTGATAATGTATTCTTATTTTATAGCAAAATTCTCTATTAAATATTATTTACTGTCAATTTTTAATTAAAAGCTAGTAAAAACTGCACAGGATTATTGTCATAAGTAAAAATATACTCCAAAAGTAATCAATCAGAGTTGATGGCTCAACGACAATTTCACACATAGAAAAACAGTTTGTTTGTTAAAATAAGTTAATTTGTATTAAACACCATGCAGATATAATTGCTTGACAATAATGAAATATTCCGGAAAGCATCCATTCACAAATTTACCAGTGTTTTCACACTTAATTATACTACAGCTGTTACAAAATGTCATCAACTTCACTCAACTTGACATGCTGCTTATTATGCATAGACTCATCATTGTCAACTTGGTGTTTGGAATGATAAATCGTAGCAGAACATTTCCCCCAACTAGAATTAAGTTATACTATTGTATTCTTGTGTTGATTACTAGATAAAATGAAGTTTGTTTTTGTTGAAAATTATATATAATGTTGCCTGTTTTAAATTTTATGTTCCCATACCTATTATTTAATTATTATTATATAAAGAATTCTTTTATTCATGCAATAATAACTTTAGAACAAACAAAAAAAAATTAGTTTGTACACTTCTTTGTAAGCAAAGAGTTATAAAAACAACAAAAAACTAAGTCCACTTAACTGTTTTACATACCAATTTATCGCAAATTTAAAAAAAAACTATATCTACCTCAAATGATAACACAAGTGCTCATTATTTTTTTCGAGTTTTATTATGAAAATAATGATTATAACGTTGATTATTTTCATGATAAAACTAAACTTATGTTTATGTTGCGTTGCTTGTTTTATAAGTTTTCTTTATTATCTTTGCTTTGGAAATAGTTTAATAGAAAAAACTAAGTTGTAAAACATGATATTGCGCCTATTGCTATTATTCTTGTTACTATATAAAAATTTATGTTAATCTGATTTATAGGTTGTTAATTATTCTGTATGTTGCTACTGCATTTGTTATTTATTTTAATTATTCTGTCGTTACTCTTTTACATTTATATATTGTTCTTTGTCACTTTATTTATTAATGTTTATTATTCTGTATGTTGCTTCTGATTTTGTTATTTTTTTTTTTTTTTTTTGTATTATTATCATTTGCGTTGAAGTCGACTAAGGACTATGTAGAATCTTTCAACAATGCATTAAATTTTTCTTATATTTTTCACCTGCTTGTCTCTTTTGTTTCCAACGCAACTTCATTTGTTCACTGAATTTTCGTTTTCTTTCTTCTCTCCATAAGGCTCCTGTTTTCTTTTTCGTTGTTCCTTATGTAAATTTCCCTTCATATATAATTTTTCTATATGATTTTCTATCTTCTTTGTTTTTCATTCCCAATTTTTTTTGCATCTTGTCTTACTTGTTCTATCCATTTTACTGTTATTTTTTGGTCTATTGTTTACATGATTTGTTTCTTGAGTTTATTGTCGTCAACTCTGTATGTGTCCATAGAATTTTAGTCTTCTCTTTTCATTGTTGTTGTTACTTTGTCTATGTGTTTGTACACCTCTTTGTTGCTTCTGATTTTGTTATTTATTTAAATTATTTAATGTTACTCTTTTATACATATTTATTGTTCTGTTTACTTTATTTACTATATCTATATATATATATATATATATATATATATATATATATATATATTTGTTGATTTGACTTGATAAAATGCTAAAAATACTGGACTAAATTATTTATAGTAATAACATTTTTGTACTACATAACTGGGAATAACCTGTGATGTTGCAATAAATAAGTAAAGATTTTAGGTCGAACATTAGTTTTTGATAGGTTTAGTATTCCATTGAGAAGCTCCCAATATCATAACACCCCAATAAACTTATCCATGTCAGCAAGATTACCAAGTTGGTGACTGAACACTGGCATAGTGCACGATGGTGTTATGCCTACAAAAACTTATTCTTTCCAAAACATGTAATGTTTCACATGTCTTGAAGTTACAAATCTATGGTAAACCATCTCATTGGGCAAACTTGTACTTTTTGTTTACATTTCAACAATTATAGACAGGCCGCTTAGAAAATGACTGAAAGTACTGGTACGAGAAGGATGCACTGAGTGGTGGAAGTGAGATAGAAAACTACTCCTCCCCCACTGTGTCATTCCATTTTAAAATTATCATTGCAACTAGGAAGATGGTATGCCACGAGCTATCAGTGCACTAGCAAACCCTGCCCACTATGTCATTAGAAGCAGTAAACATTGATTAACACTAACGATTCAAGCTTAAAGTGATTAAATTAAATCATTATTTGATATTCAAATAACAATTGACCTGCTAATAAAACCTGCTTAAATAATTACAATAAGACTATGAATAGTAAAATCAACAATAAAAAGCAATAAAAAAAAACTTGTACAGTTCATTAGTTTTTTTATTTTTTCAACTAAAAGCTGCTGCAGAAATTATAGGCCAAAGTTAGTCATGCCCGTGATGTATGTATTCCCCTCACTGCTGAAACCCTAATATGTGCTAAATATAACTTGCAAGTATCTTTCTGTTCAGCCCAAATATAATCATTTAGCTTGTAAAACTATCTTTATATCCCATCACATTCATCACCGGTTTTTTTTTATTTTGTCACAAAATTTGTATATTTTTAAATTGAGAGATACCTCCCAATATATGATATGAGGACTCCACATAATACTCTCAGAACTGCCACTAATCTTTTTCACAAACTTTGTTGTTTAGAAAAGAAAATAACAAGTATAATCTACTCCAAAAGAATGACAGGACATTAAAAAAAACTGTCAGTTATTTACAAAAATAATTTAATACCATTATTATGTACATATTAATTAATAGGCTCTCCTTACAAGTTTATTTACGTACAAACAGTCATTTCAAAGCTTGGAATGATTATCCCATTTACATGGTTGAAGCATTGATGTTTGTGCTTTTATTAATTTTGTTCTTTACAGAAAACGTTACGTACATATAATTTATTTTGATCATAACAGCATATACTATTAATTTATTTTTTTGTTATTAAAATAAAAGAATTAAAATAACATTTATACAAAATCTTAAATGTAAAATGCCCAAAACATTTTGTTAGTTTACAACAGCCTTTAAGTCCACTTTCTTTATTTAGATTTAAAAATAGAGTATATCACAACAATTGTGCAAAATGAACAAAAACCACATTTTGATTTGTTCGTTGGCAATAATAATATACAACAGTATAAATATTTTCTTAAAAATATTTAACAAAAAGAAACCAATATAAAATAAAATAAATAAACCAAAACTAATTTCAACAGAAAATTTAAAAGTCAATCAATAAATGTCCATAGAATGTTGCTAACACAAGATGAGGGATGGCTGCGGAGGTCACGCAGCTGTTGTCGCTGTCGTCTCCATCTCATCTGCAGCAGGCAAGGGCACATTGAAGTTGTGGGACCACAGACTCGGTTGGTCACGTATCCTCCGAGTGTTGTCTGCGACAAAAGCATCCGGGGAGCCGTAGTTGGGTGGATTGGCTGCGGGGTCGTAACCCAACTTGGCCAGCATGGGTGCTAGCTCAGCCATGTCTGCCACTACATCCTTGGGTATCTGGCCCACCCACTTGGTCAGCGCCTCCACGTTGACGGGTTTGATTACCTGGTCTGACGATCTCTCCACCCTGCAAACACAAGGATAAACTCTATACATGGGTAAATTTTCCTACATATTTTATAATTGTAAAAAAATCAGCTTGTTTCAAAACATCTAGGTGACTTAATATGGATAAAGTATAAGTTTCATTTTTTTCTTAACTTCACTTGCTAGTTCATATGAGCCTGCAGGTATGTGCGTGATATTTATTCAACGAGTGAAGTACCAAACGTTAACTCATTTGGGTTTTTGCACCTAAGTCTTAGCCACTGATCCATCAAGCCGGCAACAAGTAAATGCATATTCCCTTCAAAAAGTTGATAATAAGCTGTACTTTGCTCTTAAGAATCACTCCTCACTTAACTATTTTGCCTTACAAAAGAGTCTACAAAGAAAGTAAGTTGAAATTACAATTCATATAAAAACTATTGTTTCCTTACATTTTTCATCTTGCTGTTAATAAAATGACAGTAATTTGAATGTCACATATATGTTTAAATGTTAAATAAGTTACATTTTTGTTAAAATATCAAATCTTGCATGTACAATATGAACTGGAGATTTATGATTAACATTTCTACTGTATTAAATAAGTTCAAAACACTGATAACATATTCTCCAGGTTATGTTTTTATTTATATGTTCATTTAAAGACCATTACTGGAAACAAGAATTGGTAAACAGTTTTGTCTGACAGAAAATGTTTGTGGGAGTTTGTCTAGATAATTTATAGAAGAGGAAGCTTTCAAGATAATATGACCATATTTCAGGATATGGCCAAGTTTATCTTGGAGATGATAGTACTGTAGTAAGTGACAAAAAGAATAGACATGGAAATTCCTCTTGGTTTGAATTTTATTTTGGAGTTGATCTAAATGGACCTGATTTTTTCAACAGGTAAGCTGAGTAAATATGTTTTTTTTAAGTAATTTGTTGGAATTCAACTGTTCATGATTTGTTAAGTTGTTGGAGATCTCCAATAATTTTACCATTCATGATTAAACATATTTAATGGAGAGGAAATGTTAACCTATCAATTCCAATGTGCCTTTAAGACAAGTAATCAAACAAAAACAATTTTTGGGCACAAAAATATGTGAAAAGCACGCACTGTTCATTTTTTTAAACTACTCCTATGTTGAGAAAATCTCAATTTTTACATTTTTTTAAATTATTGCATCAACTCAACGAGTTGGATAGTGCCTGTTTAGATTTTTGCCAAGGACTATTCCAGATGCAAAATGGCAGTCTCCCCAATTTTCCTTGTTTGCTTTGTTATCACCGGGGGTGAGGGAAACTCAGTGACAGGCTATATATTAACTTAGTTGTCATAATTAATGCTTTATATTTAGCCTATGTGGATATAAACATTTGATTTTTTTTAAAACACATGCATTAATAAACTAAATCATTATAGAAGTCATTAGTTTTTAAGTTAGACTACATTAAAACAATTAGAAAATATACTGTCAATTTTTCTGCTAAACATAGTTAGAAAAAAATCATATAAATATACTATAAAAATGTATTAGTATTTTCTATAAACTTTCAATTAGATGTAAAAGTTACTTTTAAAAGATCTAAATCACATTTTGATGTCAAAAAAACTTAACATAAAAAAAATTCACTGGTAAGAGAAAATCCCTACTTGGGAGAAACGGTGTAACAAAGTCAGGTGCAAGTAACGCTGGTTAAGTATCCTCGTATACTATTTTCCCAACCTCTCTAAAACAAAATACACTCTGGAAAAACACATATATTACTCAACTAACAACAAAACTGACAAAACATTTACTATACTAACTACTCTAAGTTCATGAATGGCCACAGACATACTTTCAAGTTCTTATTTTTAAAATCAACTCCCTCTACTATTAGCCTCACTAAAAAATAATGATGACATCCTAAGAGCTACTAACTCAAAAGTATGAATAACAAAAAACAAAACAAAAATAGAATTCCACCAATTAATGACAAAATCTTAAGTCCATACTAATCTCAAAATCAGGTAGACATTTCGGCCACCTTTCTACAATTAATTAGCAAACATTCATACAACCAGATTGTTCAGAAAACTGTTTATCTGTGTAATCCCCCCCCCCCGACTCTCATGGTCTGGAGCAATTGTCCCTGTTTAACACCCCATTCTCAATCAGTCTTCCTTTAAGTACCTGAACAATTTGTCTGTGCACCATTAATTTTTTTATTTTGCGACATTTTTCCCATAAGTGAATTGTTTAAGTATATATTTTCTGATTGTTTGTATTTATTTATTTTTATTTATTTATTCATAAGACGCTGATCGTCAAGATATGGGCGAATATGGATTTCGAATGAGTGTGATGAGTGTAGATGAGCGAATGTAGTCATTGTTACAAACTAAGGCCAACTATTCCCTAGAAAGTGTCATTAATTAATAGCCCAATGACAAATGAACAGCCGGTGGTTATCAGCTGATCCTTCTCAAAATGTATTATGACTCTGATTAGGATCGAACTGAATTAGTATTGAATTAGTATTACAAATAAGTGAAACTCACACAATTTAAATACAATATGAATAAAAAAAGTAAAAGGATTATGGTGTTTAATTTCAGTAAACCAGTACTAGGTGGTTCGGATTCCACATAAAGCTGTAGATCCCTTATATGCCCTGGCTATAGTGCTGTAAATAGATCTTTCTAAGAATAAGTCAACCTCACTTAGCGCACTCATTCGCTCCTCTTGTTACCCAATATCTCTACGATCCCCTTAATAATGATGAATAATGAATAAACCAATTTTACCATCCTTAGACCACAAAGGAATGGTCAAATAGTTTTCCTTTGTAAATCCGTTTAGTCTGAGAGTGGTAAACGAGGTTTACCAAAATTAACTGCCATATTTATCATTCCTGTTTTTATATTGTATTAAACTTGTATAAATGATATTATATTTTTTGTTATTTAAACCAGTACATAATATACTACAAAAATTTTTAAATAAATATAAATAGGCAACAATGAACAAAGAATATTATGAAAAAGTTTTGAATACCAAATTATAAAAAGTCTAACCAAAAAGTTCCAAGAAAGATTCAAAAATATACAAAGTATGGTAAATACTGCTTTCATCATATATCTTGGTTTTAATTCTAAAAGTTTGGCTACTAGAGTAATAAACAACAATGTGAGTCACCACACTAACATCTCTGCCACCATGATTTATGCTCTACCAAGATTGCTGTTATGTCGTAATAACAAATGCCATCCATCATTATTACATCGTTTGTAAGGGAGACACATGACGATAACTTACATTCAAGAATTCACATTACTACATAGTTCAATCAAGTGACTTTTACAAAAAGACAATGTTTTTTTATTTTAAAGTTGGATTTAAGTTAAAGTTGGAGTAGTGCCTCTGTGGATAAGGCTTCAGACTGCGGAGGCAAGGTCCAAGGTTCGAATCCCCACTGAGCCAACTTGAACTTCACTCGTTGAATAAAGTTGACGCACAGGCCTGTAGGCCCATGTCAACTGGCGGGTGAAGTTAAAAAAATTATTTGGATGTACCGGATAAAAGAGGAACTTATTACTTTACTCATATAGGACTCTTAAAATATTTAGAACAAATTTCTAAATAAATTCCACAGTAAAAAATATTGTACTTCTGTTCACTAAATATAAAATTCTGTTCATAATTATAATGCATTGATATTGACATTAAATACTTTTCGTTTATATTATGCTAACCAATAGAATAGAATTAAGTAGTAGAAGTTAATTAACTAAAATAATTCATTAACTAAAATAAACCAATCATTTATATAAGAGCTTCATAAAAATAAAAATACACAGGAAGTTATGTAAATTGAAGAATACTCTTTAAAATGCGTTTTATAAAGGAAAAAGATATTTTTATTGAACTTGTTTTGAACAAAGCAGCAAAATTATACACAATTTAATGAATCTTTCAATTTGACATGAGCTCGCTTAATGGCGTTTGAGTGAAGTTCTACATTTTATGTTGTTGTCAAGAGCACATTGCATAAAGCAATATATAAACAATAAGGAACAAACATGTATAAGGCAATACAAACATCAAGAAAATCCGAAATCATAATATGTTTACTGACATAAAATCACATATTCAAACAAGTAGGTTATTTTGACTAAGTGTCAAAAAATGTTGTTATGGAAACGGCTGGCTAATATCATCATGTTATCGGTCATAGCATTTTGAAACCCCTCCTAGTTCCAGCACTTGATTCAATAAATTGGATTATAATATTTATTTATACTGCGTAATTAATAATGAGATGGTAATATAAATCAAATGTATCATTTACTAGGAATCAGTTTTGTCAATCGTTTGTATATTTATCATAATATTATAGGGGGAGGGGGAATCAGTAATCAACATACTTTGAGAGCAGGACACCACCAGGCTTGTTGATGTGGTCTTCATGATGAAGCACACTCTCGTTCCATGGTACCTCCAGGAAGGAGAGAATCTGCCGCATCCAGTTGGCAGGATGCAGTACCAGCTGTTCGTAGTAGACAATCATGCAGCGAGCCGGTCCAACCAGCTGACACTGCTCGAACATCGTGGCGATGGCATTGTTCCACCTCTGCATGCATTGTCGGTAGCTCGCCAGGTCAAAACCTGTTATCGTTACCTGATAACAAGGAATTCACTTTATTTAATTTTATAAATTAAAAACTTGATTATTTTATTCAAGAATCTAGCCCGACAGCTCTTGCTTCGCTATAGGGTGGTTCGCTACGCTTGCTTACCCTTCTCTCCGTGCTTCTCTCTAAACCATCACATCAACATAAAGGCTCAGCCTGCTGCCATTGTCCTTGATAACAAAGTTTTACAGTCTATAAACAACTATAATTCTACTTTACGGGGATACAAAGTAGTGCAGTCATGTCAGAGCTAGTAGATATGACCTTAAACATTTCACAATTTAAACCAAATGAGCCAAGCATTGGGTCATGTTTATTATTAACATGCATAATATTACACCTTTACAGATTCGCAACTAGGATTTAATTTTGCCCAATTGAGTACCCACTATTCTATATATAAAAAATATATAGATCCATTTTATATTTGTTAATTTCCTAGTTTTTCCAACAAAAAACATCTTGTTCTTATTTATTTACGTTAAAAGAGATATTTCATTTAACAAAATTACGTGCCTGTTAGATTAAATATAAAAAATAGTAGCAAAACCAAATCCTCTTATCTGGGTACTCTAACCAACAATATCAATAAATTCTTTTTAACGAATGCAGATTTTTAGTAAGAGCATAAATATGTCTGCATAGTGACTGAACTGACCTGCCTAGAGATGATGGAATGGACAGTGGCTCTGCCATCACGGACCATGAAGATGAACTTGGCCTGAGGGAAGAGCTCGGAGAGATAGTCGGCAGACTTAAGTGTGAGGGGGTCCTTGTTGCACAGACGAGGGGCAGGTTCCCCGTGACGTGCTATCACCTCCAGGCAGAAGGAAGCTATTGCTGAGTTTAGGACCTTAAATGACAAAAACAAACTGATTACAACATATGAAGAATCATTTATGTCTAATTTGAATCATGTGTGGTTACTTGATGTATAGATTTGCATCTAAGTAAAATAACAATATAATTAACAAACACAAAATGAACATGAGGTGTCTATAAATATTACATGAGTGTGATAATAAGGAAATTTTGAGGACTTGTTCAAACACCTAACGGATTCACGGCTATTTAAGATTTGTTGATGGGTAAAATAAGTTTCTAAATAAAACTCATTTGCTTAAGAGTCATTGCTTAAGTCTCAAAAATGAAGAGAAAAGGGTTTTAATTTTTAAGTTCTTGTGAAAACAATTTAATTATCAGTTTAGAAATGTGAATTGACAGTTTTATTATGTAACACATTTATAGACATACACTTAATAAAAGATATTTAAAATTTCATAACTAGTAAGATTTTTTTAAAAAGGTAAAACAGAAAGTTATAATATAAATAATTGTGATACAATACAATTTAACGTAAAAGTGATTCCTTATTTTTTAAATATGTAAGGTTACCTTTAAAATTAACATTTAACAAAATAGTTTTAAAATGTGAAACATTTCATGATGAAAAGCTTCTCACAAAAACCTCTGTCCATAACTCATCGATTTATAAAAGCATGAGTACAAGAGATAAAGTCAAAGCCCAGAAACATCTTGGGGTGAATGTTAAATAGAGTCGTGGTGATTACTTAAACAAGAGAGGGAAATGAGCGCAGTAAAAAAGAGCTATATTTTATCGGAAACGTTCTCACAGAAATGTCTGTCAGTTAATCAAACAGACTTAAATCCAATATATCTGATACAAGTTATTACCATTTCATGATATTGAACTAATCAGATACAAAAAGCTTATTTTAATCACTTTTTCTACATTTAGGAAATTAAGGAGTCTCCTATTTGGCCTAATATTGAAGTAATAATATCAGAGCAAAACATTGAATTATTTTATTTATTTTTGTTACAAATTTGATAAAATTATAAGAAATATATCTATATAAACACGTAAAAATACAATGGAAATTTAAATATTATATCAATAAGTTGATCCAATTTAATAAATTTGCGAAAATTAGAATATAGATCTAGCAATCAGCTACAAACATAAGACTAGATAGGATGCCACTAATAATGTAGATGAAAATACTGGAAATGGTGAAAATAGCACCTTGGTATGGTGATAACAGAAAACACCCTCTGTCTATTACAAGTGTAATGAACTTTCCTCAAAAGGAACAGACTATGTTGAGCTGCTTTCGTACAGCTATGAGAAGATGCAACTACTGTCAATAAAACTGTGTTAGGTTATGTTAAAGGGCACTGAGCACTAGGCCAGGAATTAATAAATTAAGAGAGATAGGTTATCAGCAAACTTACCTGAGAGGACAAGTCCACTAACACCTTGTAGAGAAGAATACATGAAGACATTTCAAATTACACAGATTATCAGTGCCACTGGCACTTTCCTCATGTGAGTTGAGAGAGACTCTAAAAGGTCTGTGTAATGTCTTTATTTGTTCTCTACTGCAAAGTGTTAGTGGACTTGTCTTCTTAGGTAAGTTTGCTGATGCCATAAATGTTAAGTGGGGACTGCAAATGATCAGTAAAGCGCAATTTCAGAGTTGAAACTCAAACCCAGGATCACATACTAAATGCGCTCATTTCAGGCAATCTTCATTCAATTAGAGAATCAAGTATTGAATGGCTATTAAACACTTACGTCTATGACAGGAGATCAATATTTATAATGCTAAAACACAAACACTTTGTATGGTACATTTTCTTTTTGGATTTTAAAATTTTTGTTCGGTTTTCCATGTATCTTGTTTATTTTAGTAGCTGACAAGAAAAGCCAAATGATGGAGCAGAAAATAACACTTTGTCATGGTAATAAGAGGAAATCTAAATTGTATTATGAACTATACACTAAAAGCTGCATTGTAAGTACCTACCATACAAGTTTTTAAAACACTAACCTCTTTGTCTACGCCAGCTTCTTCCAGCCTGAGGGTTTCCTTCTTGGATTTCATCCAGTGTTGTCTCATCTGAAGTATGCGAGGGATGACTCTGGTCTCCTGGCCACAGCGCACATCAGGGTGGGCGTCCAGCATGGCCCTCATCAGGGTGGTGCCAGACCGAGGTACTCCACCGATGAAAATGAGTGGCATGTAGCGGTCGTAGCTGTACACTTGGTTGTCACTACCCACCACATACGTCTGCTTGGCTACCATGGCGGGGCGGTGGTCAGGGGGGCTGCACAGCTGTAGTTTGTAGGTGAGCAACAGACACGCCAGCAGTGCTGCAGCCGCCAGGGCCAACTTGCGCCCCCCACGCCCCATCCGCGCTACCTCATTCTTTACCTGTAAAACACCTCTTTGCTCTTACGATTCTCCAAAAACTAAAACTTATATAGTTACTGAATGCATTAAATGCAAATTTATTATCCTTAAAGAATTTGAATGCCGGTCTATAAAAACTTCATTGGTAGAGTTTACTACAAACAAGGAAGTTGTACAATTTACAGGACAGGGTTAGTGAGGGCGATAGAGGGGAAGGAAACATGTTTTGTGTGTGGTAGTGAGGCTCTTTGCTACTTCTAGCAACAGTTGAATTGAAATCTAGAACTACATTCTTTGGAGCTCTCAACTGGGCACCTGGATGGACACCCTTAAAAGTATTAATATATGAATGGATTATAATGAGAATAGATTTTTAAAATGAACACCAAAAATACCTAAAATTAAGTTTTTTTATTATTTTTTATGAGGTTTATAAAACATTAGTGGAATAATTCATGGCATGCTGATAAGACAATTGTTAAAATTCTATGAGCTAAATTCCTTAAATCAGATGCTTAACTACTACCATAACGTAAAATAAACTATTCTTACAAAAAATAACATATTTACCAGAACAACCAGCCTGGTATATTTAGGAGCCAGAACTTTTCGGCCCAGTCTGTCCCCTGAAACATTCAACAACAAATTATCAATTAAAATGAACAGAAGTAGCCAGGGCAAATGATATTTGCATCTGAAAAACATTAACCTAAACTTTGGCAAGTTCATGACTTTAAAATAAAATTCCTTTTAATGTTTGTTTAATCATGTTTTTAACACGTTTTACAGCCTTATGAGTAAAATGTCATAAAGTTTCTTCTAGAATTTCAAAGTATAGGTCCAGCATTGAAAAATATTTCTTCCAGTTCAACTCCTACTACAGACAAAACTTTATGATTTACTAACTCTAATGGCGCAGTGCTTCCGTAACCCAGCTACTTCAGGAAAAGTGTTTTTATTTTATTTTCTTGTCACAAAACAGGTCATAAACACAATAACATTGTGGCAGTACAAACATGTAATACAATTTATATCTTGTGGGTAGAGTCCGAGTCCATTACCATCCTCAAATGCACAACCTACTACAAATATAAATACAATAAATAATATAAAATATTTCTATCTTTGAAAGTTTATAGTTGAAGATTATAGGCGATAGGTTCTATACTCAGTCCTCTAAATACCAACATGGCGTCCGCTCAATGGTTGTCATCAACATGAACACTACTAGAGAAGTCTGGGTTGTTCATGTTTGGATGGTAGTCCATAATGCTACAGATTTTGTGTATACAACAGAACTGAGTATTGAGCTCCAATCAGGCCAATACTACATGGTTTGGATTTCACATAAAGCTGTAAGTTCCTTAGAAGCCCTGTTATTGTGCTGCTAATAAAGGACTGTTTCTAAGGAACAGTCAACCTTAGTTAGTAACAATGACTACACTCGTTCATCTACAATCGTCAATCATCATACCCATTTTCCTGCATACTTGCCAGTATTTTGAAGATCAACATCTTAATAATGATGAATGAATGATCATAAGGTTTCGATGCCTCAATTAATGACAAAATTATCATAAATAACAACAATCAATTGCAAACAATATTTTTAGCACAATTTATAAAATCTCAATTTTTTATCGATAAACAAATTACTATCCTTTGACCAGAGGTGCCTAAACGATTTTTAATTGTTTATTTGTTTTTAAAATTTACCTCCCAGTATTGAAAATATAATCTGTATATATTAAACAACTCGATTTTTCATCAGGTAATAAAAATGACTACTGCTTAGTTGAAAAATGATATGGGAGGAAAATATGACAAAATATATGATTTTAAAGAGGGGACAGAAACCAAATATTATTTACTTTCTTAATACGGGTGTATAAAATGAATATAATGAAATGGCTAAAAGTAAAAAAGATTATTTCTTACTTTTTATTAGTTTTATTCACATAATATATATTACTTGGATTTCAGAACAATGGAAAAATGTATTTTTGAATACTCTTTTATCAGAATTGTTTTTAGCCATTTCATATTCACTTTTTGCATAAAATTATTTAATCTTCTTTACATTGCATGATTTTACAATTTTTTATTACTGTTCGTTTATTGTAGCTCACTATTATCGTTTGTTTATTGTTGATCACTATTACTGTTTTAATGTTGAGAATTATACTTGTTATTTTCTTGATTTCTTTATCTGGCTTGTTTTTGCTGTGGTTTTATTTTATTTTTATTATGTCTCTTGTAATTTTAATATTTAGCACATTGTTAATATTTTAAGTTATTTCAGTTATTTATTGTTACGCTACCGGTACGACACAAAATTAAAATATTTAGGTTTAAAAGAAGCCTTACGGACTTTTCTTACATAAACTTATCAGTTTTACTATATATAAAATTCTTTTTTATTTCATATTCATTTTAAATGCTATACAAATACCTTTTTTAATTTTATCATTTAATAAAAATAAGCTATTTTAGAATATTTTAAAATAAATTAATAAGATCTATCTTCAAAAAAAGAGACTGTTATTCTACTTTTAATGAAACAGAAGGTTTTTAAAGCATAAAAAAGACGAACTCCTAGAAATAATAATTAACAATACAGTACAAGAGATAGTTAATTAAGGGCCACAGTTTTATTAACTGACTGCAGCGAAGAGAAAAGCTGCATATTGAAGTTCTCTCAACGTTTTTTACAAAACAGAAGCTATCGTACACAACTTCAATCGACAGTTCCGTATTCATCAGATGAATTTCAAATGAAACTTTATACAGTGAACCCAACATAAATGACCTGGCCAAAGCAATAACTTTTTGAATAACAGATATTTCCCTATACTATTCATTAGAGGAGACTTTATACAGTGAACCCAACATAAATGAGTTGGTCAAAGCAAAAACTTTTTGAATAACAGATATTTCCCTATACTATCCATTAGAGGAGACTATACAGTGAACCCAACATAAATGACCTGGCCAAAGCAATAACTTTTTGAATAACAGATATTTCCCTATACTATCCATTAGAGCAGACTTTTTACAGTGAACCCATCATAAATGACCTGGCCAAAGCAATAACTTTTTGAATAACAGATATTTCCCTATACTATCCATTAGAGGAGACTTTATACAGTGAACCCAACATAAATGACCTGGCCAAAGCAATAACTTTTTGAATAACAGATATTTCCCTATACTATCCATTAGAGGAGACTTTTTACAGTGAACCCAACATAAATGACCTGGCCAAAGTAATAACTTTTTGAATAGCAAATATTTCCCTATACTATCCATTAGAGGAGACTTTTTACAGTGAACCCAACATAAATGACCTGGCCAAAGCAATAACTTTTTGAATAACAGATATTTCCCTATACTATCCATTAGAGGAGACTTTTTACAGTGAACCCAACATAAATGACCTGGCCAAAGTAATAACTTTTTGAATAGCAAATATTTCCCTATACTATCCATTAGAGGAGACTTTATACAGTGAACTCAACATAAATGACCGGGCCAAAGAAATAACTTTTCGAATAGCAGATATTTCCCCTATCTATACAACCCATTAGAGGAGACTTTATAAATATTAATAAAAACAAATCATCTTGTCAATAATACAATGCTAAGCACCAGACCGGAAAAATACAATGTTATGTAATAGATATTGTGTGATTTGTGCTGGAAATCAAGACTGCAATGTTGTTTCTCTTTCTAACTGCTCCTGTATGAAATCAGTTGTGATAATACACTGTTACAAAGTGTTAAACCACAGTGATATACATGGATATATTATCATTTAGTATTTATTATCAGAGGTAGTGGTTCTTATCTTTTCACATAACTTTAATCATAAAAGAAATGTCGGAAGTACGATTTTTTTCTGTAAATAGGGGAAACAAACTTATATAGTATATACAGTGTGATTATGAATTCCTCCACTTCTACAGCAAATTTTACTACTAATAAATAACGAAAAAATTTTATATAAACATAAGTCCAAAATACTTTATTAACTAGTCACAGCTAGTAACAGATTTCAGCATGATTCCTAGGAAAATACTTAAATAAATCCATACAGAACTTCTGAAAAAATAAATTAAGTGAACATTTAGGTAGAATTTAAAGTATTTTGACCTGAAAACTAATAAAATTGGTTTCAATACTACACATTTAGTACTTCTTGTGTAATTCAGGATTAAATGTAAGACATTTGGGCATGAAATTCAGTTTTTTAAGTCTAATCTGGAGTTGTGAAATGTAATAACAAATCCAATACTTAAAAAAAATATGAGTTTTGCTAATAGGATTCTTAAAATAATAAAAATATATCATAAATTCATGCTTTGAACACCTGAGAGTCTGAAACAAACTTTACTTTATCATCTGCCTGTCAATGTAGTTCGTGTTCATTGGAACAGTTCTCAATAAAACGTTTTTTTTTTTTTTTTCTTAAGTAGTCAAACAATCGTAGATATATCGGTGAATATATGGGACAAAGTAACGTGATGAGTGTAGATAAACGAGTGTAGTAATTGCTACTACTAAGGTTGACTGTTCATCAGAAAGAGCTATTTTAATATCCCAATAGGGACCCACAGCTTTTTTTTATTTGGTACTTGGTGGATTTTCGATGTGGCTTTACGTGGATTTTGAACCATGTGGTATAGGTATGATGTTAAGCTTAATGGCAAGCCTGACACTGAATTCTCTTCCCTACAACATGTTCGAACCCTGACTACCACCCAACATGGACACCCCAGACTTCTCTAGTAGTGTCCAAGTCTATGTCAACCATTGAGCAGCCATGTCAGTATTAAGAGAGCTGAGCATATAACCTATCGCCTACAATCTCCACAGCACTTTATCCCCAAGTAGCTGGATTACAGCACTGTACCACTAGTGCCCTTTAACCAGTACATGCATGAGAAGGTCACAGCAGATTAGGTTATATGGATTTTTGGAATGTACCTTATGTCTCCATAATTACCATGTTATGTAAAGGGACATGTTTTGTTTTGAATTGGCTCTGGGGTAATTTGTACCTTGTTTTATTACCATCCAGGATCAACACCAACTCTAATCAAATACGTATGTGAAAATTTAATATCAGCTGTTACCAATTCTGCTACTGAAAATTTTCAATATACCAGATTCAAGGATACTTAAACGTTTAATTATGTAAACACAGCACAATACAGTATACACATTGTTAGTGTTTTAACCGCGTAGCAAGGTGAGGGCAGAAGTAAATAGGTCTATATGTGAAGGTTTATTTTATTTATTAATTTATTTTGACAAAACGTTTCCCTTATTTATTCAAAAATATTGGCCTAACTCGTAGTTGTGCTTAAAGGTATTTGTTTCTCAATATTTTCACCCTGAAGGGCACGAGGAGGACTGAAAGTACATTTGGCCATAACAATAAAATGAAAACAGATGTATATTGTAGCAGATGTTTAAGTGTAAATAATATTGTTCATAACATTTCAACAGCTGTTGGAATGTAAATAACGATGTATTATTTAGAACAATATAATACTTATAAGGTTATAAATCTTATTTATAGTTACAAATAGTAAGTCATTTGTATTATATTCGAGATGGACGTTATGTTTGATCTTCATAAATAGAAATGAACTCATGCCCGTCTGGTCTCTACTGATTGTCCTTTGTGCATTACTACGCCATTCACCCGCCATAAAACTTTGGGAAATTATGCATTTTCCCCTGGGAAGGATTTAAGCATTGTTTTATTTGGATTTAGCTGTATGGCTCTACCCCACTGGCGTTTAATGTTTAAATGGTAATCAAATGGAGTTGTTTTATTTATTTAATCATCAGTTGTTAAGTAAACCTTTTATGGAAAGGTTCCAACAGTTGAAGAATAAACATTGTCTTTTCCCTACTAGTCAGGGAAAAGGTTCCCACTGATTTCCCTATCTTTCCCTGATTTCAGGAAAAATTTTCCACTGTCAAAGAATGAACACTGTATTTCCCTGATTTCGGGAAAAAGTTCCCACTGTCAAAGAATGAACACTGTCTTTCCCTGATTTCGGGAAAAAGTTCCCACTGTCAAAGAATGAACACTGTCCTTCCTTGATTTCGGGAAAAGGTTCTCACTGTAAAATAACACTGTATTTTCCCTACTATTTATAAAAAAAGGTTATGACAGTAAAAAAATAAACACAGTCTTTTCCTTCATTTAGGGAAAAATGTTTCGATAGCCGAAGAATAAACGCCGTAATTTTCTCTGATTTAGGGAAAATATTCCGACAGTCAAAGAATAAACAATGTCTTTTCCTCCGATTTAGGAAAAAGGTTCCGATAGCCGAAGAATAACCACCGTCTTTTCCCCCGATTGAAGGGAAATGTTCCGCCAGTCGGAGTGGTTCTATTTATCACGTCAGACACCAGTGCGCCGTGTTTACCTGGCCGCAAAAACCAGCGGTCCGAAGTGACGGGAATTTCACGCCACCCAGAGTGTCATTGTCTGACCCGAGTCACGTCTCTGGTGGCCACAGGCGGTCCACGAGGAAGTCCAATAAGGAGAGAAGCTGGCAAGTCCGGAAATAGTGTTCATGTCATCTTCTGGATACCAAGTAGTGCAGCAGGTGTTTTACGTTTTAATAAAATGCCAATGGTAGTTGAAGTATTGACAGTTTCATCGTGGAGGTGATGAACTGCCTGTAATGTTGCTGATGGTCTTGTCTTCACGAAGGATCGTTGGCTGTTTCACTGGGATTGCTGTTTCAATCTGGATTGCTGGACTTGTTCACGAAAAACATGACTAAAACACTTAGTAAAAAACGCCCCGAAGCTCAAGGTACTAAAAACTCGTTTAAAACGTTTTTTAGCGTCATAAGCATTTTACAACGTCACCGAATTTATGACATACGACTGAGAGACCGTTCAGTTAGAAGACTGGCCCAACGTAAAATTAGCACAAATTTCATTTCAAATGTCTTTTTCACGAAAAATCTATTGCTAGATTGTCACAAGTTTCAGCGTACAGATATGACAAATACAATGGTTATTACAAATCTTCCAACAGTAAAAAAAATATGGAGGTTATAATATAATAAAATAAAACAAACAAATATTAAACTCAACATATAGTTAAATCAAAAAATACCACAAACTAAACAGAATTCAAAACACGTAAAAATGGAAAATTGGATAGTACAAATTACTGAAATGTATGCTTTTAGAGGCAAGTATAGGTTGATATCAACCCAGATATTTAGAATAGTCAGGTTAGGATAAATAACATTGTTAACATTGACACCTTTTATAAAAACGACCCATCACTTTTAATAACATTCGTTAATCTTACATATCAAACACATGAGGTACATTCAGAAATACCTAACTTTTACTTCACATAAGAAGAACTGTTTGTTCCCAATAACTCCTCCGACGGCCGTATTTTGTATCGTAGCCACGTTTGTGTCAGATAGGAGTCGGGCATCGAGTGTGATAAACTACACATACACACGCAATTCGCCACGGGCGAATCCACGTTAATTAAAGAACTGATCAACCCTTTGTTCCACGTACAATGGGCCACGGTGTGAGAGACGAGAGACCTCGCAATACGTCACAGGTGGACGGCACGATTTACGGATGTTTTTCTAGTGAGACGCGTGCGTTTGTTATACATAAATACCGATCAAAAGATTCATAAATTGATATGTGTTAAACTAATAAACTTCAATACTTTCCTTTAACTAAATTTTAGCGTTGATTTCTTTGAATACTTGTTATTATTGTGAAAGGATGACACATGGCAATTTTTTATAAAACCTTGATTTACTGTAAAACTGACGTTGATCTTACGAGATTGAAATCGATTCTGTCATTAGATTTTTAAAGACTGCTATGTGTTGTCCTTTCACAATAATAGAAAAATTACTTTTTAATCATTACTTGTCCAATATAATCAAACATATCAGGAATATATTTCGTATATAAGGTAATGTTCATTCAACAAAAATATTTTTCGTGTTAAATTATTTAGTTTTGAGAAACACGGTCGTTTTAAAAACAAAACATTAATACCAATTTCTGTATATTCTTTTATTTACTTAACGACAATAATTATTAAGATAGTACATTATTATTTAGTAATTATTACTACTGATATACCCCTATACCCCTCTACCAGGTCTAAATTATTTTAGAAACTCAGCTTTCTGGTTAAAAGTTGTATTCCATCGACTTTGGATAGTTTAGTAAGTAACTTCTAAGAGAGTTAAGTCTAGAACACACTAAGACAGATAATAAACTGGCTGTAAGTGATTATACAATGAATGGCACATTTGAACACTTATCTAATAGTGCATTACCAAAAATCTTGTCGCTCGCTGACAGTCATAAAAATAGCCAATCGCTGACTCTCACAGCCTTAATGGTGAACCAGTTTTACAAATTCGCCGACATTTTAGTTAATTTTCTACGCTTTCATTGTATACGATTCCTTTATAGGAAATAAAAGGCATTATAATTTATTTACTGAAAGTCCCGACTTGACATGATCGCGCCTAAGTATACCTCTGACGCGCGGTGTTGCCACGAGTACAGTACTACGTTTGTCATAGCATATGACACAATAATTACTTGTTGAGGCAGAAATCCGCTTGAAGATATTTAATTTGTTCAAACAATAATATAACAGAATAATATATAAATAATGCTTTAAGAATAATCTTTAAACGATGGGAAACACAACTGTAACAGACAATATAATAAATAGGTCCAGAATCCGCTATCATGATAAAAATTCTCAAACTCAAACAAGTAAGTTACGTTATAAAACTGTGCATTTAGAGAAATGAAACTTGGCAACAATGTAACACGTAAAGTATTGCTACTACTAAGTTGTGGCTGGCTTACATTGTCACGTCATAAGTTGTAGCATTCCCAACTTCTAGTAGTTCCACCATTTGCTGTAAGAGCGCTCTTAAGTCAAGTTGGAACATTCAATAAATAAACAGTAACAATAAAGAAGATAAAAACGGGGACTTTCTAGAGACAGCAAAGGAAGAATTCACAAATGAGACACACCCAAATCATATTTCCGATACGTTTGTATCCATGTACTCAAACTCCTGTATATATATATATATATATATATATATATATATATATATATATATATATATATATATACATATATATAGGGTGTCCATCTTCGACTGTCACATTTTTTAGAGGATTGTTTGTCAGGTCAATACAAGCAAATAATGCCAAATAACATGTGTCCTAACTCGATTCGTTTTCTGTCTGTATCAAAAACCGTTTGACATATAATACTGAATTTTCGTATGAATGTTAATCTTACAAAGATACTTTTTAGGCTGAATTTAAAAGATTTTCCGTTTCAAAAAAGCGGCTGTTTAAAAATTTCAAATTCTATTATCAACAAAACTACAAATTTTACCAACTACTTATATGCCAATAAGTAACAGAGACAACTTTTTTGTCTGAAAGCAGTGTTATCGGAGTACTCTTTACCCACATTATAATGCTTCCAGACATAAAAAAATAAGTTTTCTCTGTTATTTGTCAACCGATCTTTTAAATTGGCATACCGTTGAATTTGGCATAACGTGGTCTACAAATATTGTATCTTAAAATATTTTTGTAAAATATGTCGTTTTTTATGTGACTTTGAAATGTTTAGACAGCCGCCATTTAGAAACTGATAGTCTTATACATTCAGCCTTTTTACATGAGATGTATCTTTATAAGATCAACGTTCATACGAAAATTCAGTATTGTATGTCAAACCCTTATTGAGACATTCAAAATTTTTTAATTTGTCAAATACCCTACATTAACTCAGCTAAATCCATGCAGAGCGTGTATTGTATACGCAGTTCAAAATGTCTAGTCTCCACTGAAGAATCAAACTGGAATGTTTTACAGGAACATTCGCCAGGAAATGGTGATTGCCGATGGACGTCTCCACCGACAATAATGTTTGGATTTAAACCTAAATTTAATTCAAAGCAGAAGTCAATAGTTGATACGACATAAGTTTCATAAGAAAATGTAGCGCATTAATACAACGAAGAAAATAAGTGATAAAACATTACCAGATTCCGGAAAAGTCGGCTCGCAATTTACGAAAGTGTTTTCGGTTAACAAATATTCGTAGATAAGTAAATGAGAAAACCACCTCTATCTGAGTAAGGTTACACACGTACTTCCTAAATTCATTATTCATGGGTAATCAGCCAACACCTTGTAAACTAGAGAATATTTATTAGCCGTTAACAAGTCGTACTTAAAAGGGTTCAATACAAATTAAATTAACTTACTTACATTTTTAAGGTATATCCAGTTAGGCCTTCTCTACGCTACTTCAATAGGTCATAGGCCACCAGTTGGTATTTCGGCGACCAAACCTTACCGAATTGCCTTGAATGTTGACCGTCAAAACAACTAACCCTGGAAAATCTTATCATAAAATTCGCGGTCTTGTCTAAAATTACTGGTTTGTGTCAGTTAGCCGTTTTCTTCCTCATTTGTCGCAACTCAGTTATACAACCCGTCAAGGTTCATCAACGACACAAGTACTGCTACAGTGAACTGTCTCGTCCATGACCGTCACCTTCATGGTCCTCGGTATCCCAGAGGCGACAGAAAGCGTGGCTTCTGTAACTGCCACAACTAAGTGATACACGTCAAAGTTCACAAACTGTTATCGACGACACAAGAACTGCTACAGTGAACTGTCTCGTCCATGACCGTCACCTTCATGGTCTTCGGTATCCCAGAGGCGACAGAAAGCGTGGCTTCTGTAACTGCCACAACTAAGTGATACACGTCAAAGTTCACAAACTGTTATCGACGACACAAGAACTGCTACAGTGAACTGTCTCGTCCATGACCGCCACCTTCATGGTCCTCGGTATCCCAGGGGCGACAGAAAGCGTGGCTACTGCAACTGCCACAACTAAGTGATACACGTCAAAGTTCACAAACTGTTATCGACGACACAAGTACTGCTACAGTGAACTGTCTCGTCCATGACCGTCACCTTCATGGTCCTCGGTATCCCAGAGACGACAGAAAGCGTGGCTTCTGCAACTGCCACAACTAAGTGATACACGTCAAAGTTCACAAACTGTTATCGACGACACAAGTACTGCTACAGTGAACTGTCTCGTCCATGACCGTCACCTTCATGGTCCTCGGTATCCCAGAGACGACAGAAAGCGTGGCTTCTGCAACTGCCACAACTAAGTGATACACGTCAAAGTTCACAAACTGTTATCGACGACACAAGAACTGCTACAGTGAACTGTCTCGTCCATGACCGCCACCTTCATGGTCCTCGGTATCCCAGGGGCGACAGAAAGCGTGGCTACTGCAACTGCCACAACTAAGTGATACACGTCAAAGTTCACAAACTGTTATCGACGACACAAGTACTGCTACAGTGAACTGTCTCGTCCATGACCGTCACCTTCATGGTCCTCGGTATCCCAGAGACGACAGAAAGCGTGGCTTCTGCAACTGCCACAACTAAGTGATACACGTCAAAGTTCACAAACTGTTATCGACGACACAAGTACTGCTACAGTGAACTGTCTCGTCCATGACCGTCACCTTCATGGTCCTCGGTATCCCAGAGACGACAGAAAGCGTGGCTTCTGCAACTGCCACAACTAAGTGATACACGTCAAAGTTCACAAACTGTTATCGACGACACAAGAACTGCTACAGTGAACTGTCTCGTCCATGACCGCCACCTTCATGGTCCTCGGTATCCCAGGGGCGACAGAAAGCGTGGCTACTGTAACTGCCACAACTAAGTGATACACGTCAAAGTTCACAAACTGTTATCGACGACACAAGAACTGCTACAGTGAACTGTCTCGTCCATGACCGTCACCTTCATGGTCCTCGGTATCCCAGAGGCGACAGAAAGCGTGGCTTCTGCAACTGCCACAACTAAGTGATACACGTCAAAGTTCACAAACTGTTATCGACGACACAAGAACTGCTACAGTGAACTGTCTCGTCCATGACCGTCACCTTCACGGTCCTCGGTATCCCAGGGGCGACAGAAAGCGTGGCTACTGCAACTGCCACAACTAAGTGATACACGTCAAAGTTCACAAACTGTTATCGACGACACAAGAACTGCTACAGTGAACTGTCTCGTCCATGACCGTCACCTTCACGGTCCTCGGTATCCCAGAGGCGACAGAAAGCGTGCTTACTGCAACTGCCACAACTAAGTGATACACGTCAAAGTTCACAAACTGTTATCGACGACACAAGAACTGCTACAGTGAACTGTCTCGTCCATGACCGTCACCTTCATGGTCCTCGGTATCCCAGAGGCGACAGAAAGCGTGCTTACTGCAACTGCCACAACTAAGTGATACACGTCAAAGTTCACAAACTGTTATCGACGACACAAGAACTGCTACAGTGAACTGTCTCGTCCATGACAGTCACCTTCATGGTCCTCGGTATCCCAGAGGCGACAGAAAGCGTGCTTACTGCAACTGCCACAACTAAGTGATACACGTCAAAGTTCACAAACTGTTATCGACGACACAAGAACTGCTACAGTGAACTGTCTCGTCCATGACCGTCACCTTCACGGTCCTCGGTATCCCAGGGGCGACAGAAAGCGTGGCTACTGCAACTGCCACAACTAAGTGATACACGTCAAAGTTCACAAACTGTTATCGACGACACAAGAACTGCTACAGTGAACTGTCTCGTCCATGACCGTCACCTTCACGGTCCTCGGTATCCCAGAGGCGACAGAAAGCGTGGCTTCTGCAACTGCCACAACTAAGTGATACACGTCAAAGTTCACAAACTATTATCGACGACACAAGTACTGCTACAGTGAACTGTCTCGTCCATGACCGTCACCTTCATGGTCCTCGGTATCCCAGAGGCGACAGAAAGCGTGGCTTCTACAACTGCCACAACTAAGTGATACACGTCAAGGTTCACTAACTGTTATCGACGACACAAGAACTGCTACAGTGAACTGTCTCGTCCATGACCGCCACCTTCATGGTCCTCGGTATCCCAGGGGCGACAGAAAGCGTGGCTTCTGTAACTGCCACAACTAAGTGATACACGTCAAAGTTCACAAACTGTTATCGACGACACAAGAACTGCTACAGTGAACTGTCTCGTCCATGACCGTCACCTTCACGGTCCTCGGTATCCCAGGGGCGACAGAAAGCGTGGCTTCTGCAACTGCCACAACTAAGTGATACACGTCAAGGTTCACTAACTGTTAGGTCTATCAACGACACAAGTACTGCTACAGTGAACTGTCTCGTCCATGACCGTCACCTTCACGGTCCTCGGTATCCCAGGGGCGACAGAAAGCGTGGCTTCTGCAACTGCCACAACTAAGTGATACACGTCAAGGTTCACTAACTGTTAGGTCTATCAACGACACAAGTAGGGCCTACTGCTACAGTGAACTGTCTCGTCCATGACCGTCACCTTCATGGTCCTCGGTATCCCAGGGGCGACAGAAAGCGTGGCTTCTGTAACTGCCACAACTAAGTGATACACGTCAAAGTTCACAAACTGTTATCGACGACACAAGAACTGCTACAGTGAACTGTCTCGTCCATGACCGTCACCTTCATGGTTCTCGGTATTCCAGGGGCGACAGAAAGCGTGGCTACTGCAACGCTTGGATACCACAGCGATCACGACCATACTCTGGGGGTTGACATCTATAACTTTTCCTAACTGCTACCTCGACAAAACAGTCTATAAATATAACTTGCACAAGTGTAACTGACTTTTAGTGTTATTGTGATGCAAAAATTTTAATGAAATTGAATGTAGAACACAAAATGTAATCACGTATACGATTGAATTACGACAGCTTATCAATTTCGCAATAATATTTCTTATAAGTTAAATATTTATTAAATAATACTATAAAATATAATGTATTTTTAAATGCCAATATATATTTTAAATACGAGTATATCACATGCTATTAAATGCATCTCATCGTAGGACGAAGCAAACGGAGACCTGAACAAATTTCCGGTGTACACTCACATTTACTTCCATTTTTTAGATCAAATGAGCAACCCGCCCACATATAAGTCTTGTTTCACACTCCTAGACGGCAACAGGGACCGATCTTGTGTCCTAGACATACAGTTCCAACTGCATAACGGTCGCCAGTGCTTCCATACGAGACGGTTGTCTCCAGTCTGTGACTCGCTCATAACCATGACCGCGGTTACGGTCACCGAACCAATTTACACCTACTTCACGGTTTAATTGTCTACTACCGGTTCTACTTATCCAGTCATTAATCTATGTCGTACGAATTCAATTTACCAATGCGCTTTCGATTAAAGCATTAACTGATACATAATCGATTGGTATTTAATAAATATCTAAATGGCTGAGCATTGGTTTAAAATATTGAAATGAATTTACTTGGTTCGTCTATTTGTACATAGAATTATTATTTGGCACCATTATGCGGCTTTTATATGACTGTTCAAATAAAGAATGACTTTCCTTCTTTCTTTTACATGGTTTTAATGAATTAATTCGTTATTTAGTTACAGTTTATTACTAAAATATTAATCACCAATGCACCTTTTGCATTTTTTAAAGACGAATATGGATGGTTAAATGAGAGTAGGATGAGCGTAGAAGACCATTATATCTTAGTTACTTCACGAGAGTTCAGCGTACGCTCAGGAAGGGCCATTTTTATATAAACAGGTCAATAGCCTAGACGACTAGGGTATCTACAGCTTTCATCTGGAGATAAGTCTACTGTTGATTTGATTTTAATCTGACTAACAAGGTTGACAGATACTCTTACTTATCTAGACAACACCCAAACCCTGCCCACCATCCAACACGGACAACCCTGAATTCTCTGGAGGTGTTTATGCTGATGGCAACCATTGAGCGCACGCAATGTCCAAACTGCCAAGCCACCGCTGTAAAACAAGAATGTCGAAACCCTATAGAACATGCTTTTCTGTTTCAACTATCAGGTTCATAATTATTATTATAATGAGTTATAGTGATCACTGTATGATTATTACAGGTCCAATCTAGTGGATCATAAGTTTATATTTTGGTTTTTAAATTTAAAATTGACCAGAATTACTAAGCTTCCCATATTTAACTGTAAAAAATATTACATACTCAATTAGTTTACAATAATTAACCTATGAACGATAGCACAGTTCATCACCCATGACATGACACATCCAAGTGTTACGATTCGTTCATTATTACGGACCGAATCTTCATGACCTAATAATAGATGGGTTCTAACACAGCACCACTAATCCCAAATATTGGCAATTTGTGTACATTTTTTTATAAAACAACCATATATTCCTGTAGTCAATTTGTTCGAGTCATTTCTCAGAATTGTCTCTTAGTCAAAAAAAAATCATGATATAAATTAAGATTTTGGTATAGATTATTTTATCATTAACGACGAAATTAAAAATATGTCATTGCAATACTGAATTACTGGCTTCTATGTTTTTCAATATCTAGTTGTAGGTGCAAAATATTAAAAATACAAGCAGAATTTCAAGTTCCAATAACTTATCAACATGTATCAAAATCTATTAATAAAGGAATGTCGTCAAAGTCTGGCTCACATTTCAATAGTACAGACGTGTAATAAAATCAACTGGACATAAAGCCACTACAACTGTTGTTATACTTGTCAATGAGACAGACGCTAACACAATCAACAGTGGCCCAGTCAACAGGAGTTCCACTACAACTAATTAACGTCTGCCCACTGCCAGCTGTAACAAACAGTAACTAACACAATCAACAGTGGCCCAGTCAACAGGAGTTCCACTACAACTAATTAACCTCTGCCCACTGCTAGCTGTAACAAACAGTAATTAACACAATCAACAGTGGCCCAGTCAACAGGAGTTCCACTACAAGTAATTAACCTCTGCCCACTGCCAGCTGTAACAAACAGTAACTAACACAATCAACAGTGGCCCAGTCAACAGGAGTTCCACTACAACTAATTAACCTCTGCCCACTGCCAGCTGTAACAAACCAACAATAACTAACACAATCAACAGTGGCACAGTCAACAGGAGTTCCACTACAAGTAATTACCCTCTGCCCACTGCCAGCTGTAACAAACAGTAACTAACACAATCAACAGTGGCCCAGTCAACAGGAGTTCCACTACAAGTAATTAACCTCTGCCCACTGCCAGCTGTAACAAACAGTAACTAACACAATCAACAGTGGCCCAGTCAACAGGAGTTCCACTACAACTAATTAACGTCTGCCCACTGCCAGCTGTAACAAACCAACAGTAACTAACACAATCGACAGTGGCCCAGTCAACAGGAGTTCCACTACAACTAATTAACCTCTGCCCACTGCCAGCTGTAACAAACCAACAGTAACTAACACAATCAACAGTGGCCCAGTCAACAGGAGTTTCACTACAACTAATTAACCTCTGCCCACTGCCAGCTGTAACAAACCAACAGTAACTAACACAATCAACAGTGGCCCAGTCAACAGGAGTTCCACTACAACTAATTAACCTCTGCCCACTGCCAGCTGTAACAAACAAACAGTAACTAACACAATCAACAGTGGCCCAGTCAACAGGAGTTCCACTACAACTAATTAACCTCTGCCCACTGCCAGCTGTAACAAACCAACAGTAACTAACACAATCAACAGTGGCCCAGTCAACAGGAGTTCCACTACAACTAATTAACCTCTGCCCACTGCCAGCTGTAACAAACCAACAGTAACTAACACAATCAACAGTGGCCCAGTCAACAGGAGTTCCACTACAACTAATTAACCTCTGCCCACTGCCAGCTGTAACAAACCAACAGTAACTAACACAATCAACAGTGGCCCAGTCAACAGGAGTTCCACTACAACTAATTAACCTCTGCCCACTGCCAGCTGTAACAAACCAACAGTAACTAACACAATCAACAGTGGCCCAGTCAACAGGAGTTCCACTACAACTAATTAACCTCTGCCAACTGCCAGCTGTAACAAACCAACAGTAACTAACACAATCAACAGTGGCCCAGTCAACAGGAGTTCCACTACAACTAATTAACCTCTGCCCACTGCCAGCTGTAACAAACCAACAGTAACTAACACAATCAACAGTGGCCCAGTCAACAGGAGTTCCACTACAACTAATTAACCTCTGCCCACTGCCAGCTGTAACAAACAAACAGTAACTAACACAATCAACAGTGGCCCAGTCAACAGGAGTTCCACTACAACTAATTAACCTCTGCCCACTGCCAGCTGTAACAAACAAACAGTAACTAACACAATCAACAGTGGCCCAGTCAACAGGAGTTCCACTACAACTAATTAACCTCTGCCCACTGCCAGCTGTAACAAACAAACAGTAACTAACACAATCAACAGTGGCCCAGTCAACAGGAGTTCCACTACAACTAATTAACCGTCTGCCCACTGCCAGCTGTAACAAACAAACAGTAACTAACACAATCAACAGTGGCCCAGTCAACAGGAGTTCCACTACAACTAATTAACCTCTGCCCACTGCCAGCTGTAACAAACCAACAGTAACTAACACAATCAACAGTGGCCCAGTCAACAGGAGTTCCACTACAACTAATTAACCTCTGCCCACTGCCAGCTGTAACAAACCAACAGTAACTAACACAATCAACAGTGGCCCAGTCAACAGGAGTTCCACTACAACTAATTAACCTCTGCCCACTGCCAGCTGTAACAAACCAACAGTAACTAACACAATCAACAGTGGCCCAGTCAACAGGAGTTCCACTACAACTAATTAACCTCTGCCCACTGCCAGCTGTAACAAACCAACAGTAACTAACACAATCAACAGTGGCCCAGTCAACAGGAGTTCCACTACAACTAATTAACCTCTGCCCACTGGCAGCTGTAACAAACCAACAATAACTAACACAATCAACAGTGGCCCAGTCAACAGGAGTTCCACTACAACTAATTAACCTCTGCCCACTGCCAGCTGTAACAAACAAACAGTAACTAACACAATCAACAGTGGCCCAGTCAACAGGAGTGCCACTACAACTAATTAACCTCTGCCCACTGCCAGCTGTAACAAACCTACAGTAACTAACACAGTGGCCCAGGCAACAGGAGTTCCACTACAACTAATTAAACCTCTGCTCACTGCCAGCTGTAACAAACCAACAGTAACTAACACAATCAACAGTGGCCCAGTCAACAGGAGTTCCACTACAACTAATTAACCTCTGCCAACTGCCAGCTGTAACAAACCAACAGTAACTAACACAATCAACAGTGGCCCAGTCAACAGGAGTTCCACTACAACTAATTAACCTCTGCCCACTGCCAGCTGTAACAAACCAACAGTAACTAACACAATCAACAGTGGCCCAGTCAACAGGAGTTCCACTACAACTAATTAACCTCTGCCCACTGCCAGCTGTAACAAACCAACAGTAACTAACACAATCAACAGTGGCCCAGTCAACAGGAGTTCCACTACAACTAATTAACCTCTGCCCACTGCCAGCTGTAACAAACCAACAGTAACTAACACAATCAACAGTGGCCCAGTCAACAGGAGTTCCACTACAACTAATTAACCTCTGCCAACTGCCAGCTGTAACAAACCAACAATAACTAACACAATCAACAGTGGCCCAGTCAACAGGAGTTCCACTACAACTAATTAACCTCTGCCCACTGCCAGCTGTAACAAACCAACAATAACTAACACAATCAACAGTGGCCCAGTCAACAGGAGATCCACTACAAGTAATTAACCTCTGTCAACTGCCAGCTGTAACAAACAAACAGTAACTAAAATAATCAACAGTGGCACACTCAACAGGAGTGCCACTACAACTAATTACCATCTGCCCACTGCCAGCTGTAACAAACCAACAATAACTAACACAATCAACAGTGGCCCAATCAACAGGAGTTCCACTACAACTAATTAACCACTGCCAACTGCCAGCTGTAATAAACCAACAATAACTAACACAATCAACAGTGGTACAGTCAACAGGAGTTCCACTACAACTAATTAACCTCTGCCAACTGCCAGCTGTAACAAACCAACAATAACTAACACAATCAACAGGGGCCCGGCCAACAGGAGTGCCACTACAACTAATTAACGTCTGACAACTGCCAGCTGTAACAAACCAACAATAACTAACATAATCAACAGTGGCCCAGTCAACAGGAGTGCTACTACATCTAATTAACGTCAGCCCACTGCCAGCTGTAACAAACCAACAATAACTAACACAATCAACAGTGGCATAGTCAACAGGAGTTCCACTACAACTAATTAACGTCTGCCTACTGCCAGATGTAACAAACCAATAATAACTAACACAATCAACAGTGGCATAGTCAACAGGAGTGCCAATACATCTAATTAACGTCAGCCCACTGCCAGCTGTAACAAACCAACAATAACTAACACAATCAACAGTGGCATAGTCAACAGGAGTTCCACTACAACTAATTAACCTCTGCCAACTGCCAGCTGTAACAAACAAACAGTAACTAACACAATCAACAGTGGCACAGTCAACAGGAGTTCCACTACAACTAATTAACGTCTGCCCACTGCCAGCTGTAACAAACCAACAGTAACTAACACAATCAACAGTGGCCCAGTCAACAGGAGTTCCACTACAACTAATTAACCTCTGCCCACTGCCAGCTGTAACAAACCAACAGTAACTAACACAATCAACAGTGGCCCAGTCAACAGGAGTTCCACTACAACTAATTAACCTCTGCCCACTGCCAGCTGTAACAAACCAACAGTAACTAACACAATCAACAGTGGCCCAGTCAACAGGAGTTCCACTACAACTAATTAACCTCTGCCCACTGCCAGCTGTAACAAACCAACAGTAACTAACACAATCAACAGTGGCCCAGTCAACAGGAGTTCCACTACAACTAATTAACCTCTGCCCACTGCCAGCTGTAACAAACCAACAGTAACTAACACAATCAACAGTGGCCCAGTCAACAGGAGTTCCACTACAACTAATTAACCTCTGCCCACTGCCAGCTGTAACAAACCAACAGTAACTAACACAATCAACAGTGGCCCAGTCAACAGGAGTTCCACTACAACTAATTAACCTCTGCCCACTGCCAGCTGTAACAAACCAACAGTAACTAACACAATCAACAGTGGCCCAGTCAACAGGAGTTCCACTACAACTAATTAACCTCTGCCCACTGCCAGCTGTAACAAACCAACAGTAACTAACACAATCAACAGTGGCCCAGTCAACAGGAGTTCCACTACAACTAATTAACCTCTGCCCACTGCCAGCTGTAACAAACCAACAGTAACTAACACAATCAACAGTGGCCCAGTCAACAGGAGTTCCACTACAACTAATTAACCTCTGCCCACTGCCAGCTGTAACAAACCAACAGTAACTAACACAATCAACAGTGGCCCAGTCAACAGGAGTTCCACTACAACTAATTAACCTCTGCCCACTGCCAGCTGTAACAAACCAACAGTAACTAACACAATCAACAGTGGCCCAGTCAACAGGAGTTCCACTACAACTAATTAACCTCTGCCCACTGCCAGCTGTAACAAACCAACAGTAACTAACACAATCAACAGTGGCCCAGTCAACAGGAGTTCCACTACAACTAATTAACCTCTGCCCACTGCCAGCTGTAACAAACCAACAGTAACTAACACAATCAACAGTGGCCCAGTCAACAGGAGTTCCACTACAACTAATTAACCTCTGCCCACTGCCAGCTGTAACAAACCAACAGTAACTAACACAATCAACAGTGGCCCAGTCAACAGGAGTTCCACTACAACTAATTAACCTCTGCCCACTGCCAGCTGTAACAAACCAACAGTAACTAACACAATCAACAGTGGCCCAGTCAACAGGAGTTCCACTACAACTAATTAACCTCTGCCCACTGCCAGCTGTAACAAACCAACAGTAACTAACACAATCAACAGTGGCCCAGTCAACAGGAGTTCCACTACAACTAATTAACCTCTGCCCACTGCCAGCTGTAACAAACCAACAGTAACTAACACAATCAACAGTGGCCCAGTCAACAGGAGTTCCACTACAACTAATTAACCTCTGCCCACTGCCAGCTGTAACAAACCAACAGTAACTAACACAATCAACAGTGGCCCAGTCAACAGGAGTTCCACTACAACTAATTAACCTCTGCCCACTGCCAGCTGTAACAAACCAACAGTAACTAACACAATCAACAGTGGCCCAGTCAACAGGAGTTCCACTACAACTAATTAACCTCTGCCCACTGCCAGCTGTAACAAACCAACAGTAACTAACACAATCAACAGTGGCCCAGTCAACAGGAGTTCCACTACAACTAATTAACCTCTGCCCACTGCCAGCTGTAACAAACCAACAGTAACTAACACAATCAACAGTGGCCCAGTCAACAGGAGTTCCACTACAACTAATTAACCTCTGCCCACTGCCAGCTGTAACAAACCAACAGTAACTAACACAATCAACAGTGGCCCAGTCAACAGGAGTTCCACTACAACTAATTAACCTCTGCCCACTGCCAGCTGTAACAAACCAACAGTAACTAACACAATCAACAGTGGCCCAGTCAACAGGAGTTCCACTACAACTAATTAACCTCTGCCCACTGCCAGCTGTAACAAACCAACAGTAACTAACACAATCAACAGTGGCCCAGTCAACAGGAATGCCACTACAACTAATTAACGTCTGCCAACTGCCAGCTGTAACAAACAAACAGTAACTAACACAATCAACAGTGGCCCAGTCAACAGGAGTTCCACTACAACTAATTAACCTCTGCCCACTGCCAGCTGTAACAAACCAACAGTAACTAACACAATCAACAGTGGCCCAGTCAACAGGAGTTCCACTACAACTAATTAACCTCTGCCCACTGCCAGCTGTAACAAACCAACAGTAACTAACACAATCAACAGTGGCCCAGTCAACAGGAGTTCCACTACAACTAATTAACCTCTGCCCACTGCCAGCTGTAACAAACCAACAATAACTAACACAATCAACAGTGGCCCAGTCAACAGGAGTTCCACTACAACTAATTAACCTCTACCCACTGCCAGCTGTAACAAACCAACAGTAACTAACACAATCAACAGTGGCCCAGTCAACAGGAGTTTCACTACAACTAATTAACCTCTACCCACTGCCAGCTGTAACAAACCAACAGTAACTAACACAATCAACAGTGGCACAGTCAACAGGAGTTCCACTACAACTAATTAACCTCTGCCCACTGCCAGCTGTAACAAACCAACAATAACTAACACAATCAACAGTGGCCCAGTCAACAAGAGTTCCACTACAACTAATTAACATCTACCCACTGCCAGCTGTAACAAACCAACAATAACTAACACAATCAACAGTGGCCCAGTCAACAGGAGTTCCACTACAACTAATTAACGTCTGTAACCAACCAACAGTAACTAACGTTTTGTTCTCTTCAGTAAAACTTAGAAAGTATGGTTAGTATCCGATAAACAAAACTTACCATATTGGTTAGTTGTTATTAACTATTTACTAGAACATGTCATTAGTATATAGAACATGTAACATGTAATGATTTACAGAATTGGAAATCATACAGGGTGGGTGAAAAGTCCTGATAAAGATAAAAGATGGCAATCAGAGTATGTTACAATCTCTTTAGGTATTGGGTAGCAACTTTAAGGTACAAATGGTAATCATCTCACTCTAATAGGGGACGTCCTATCAAGGGTATCATCAATATTCTTAATTAAAGGCTATGGCTTGTGATCATTTTAAAGAGTATGCTTTAGCAAACTGAATGCCACAAATTCCATCTCTATGGAGTCGCCCTATCAGGAATCAGAGAAATTTGAACATTTAAATTTTTAATATTCAAAGTGCTCTATTTTCTGATAGAGAGGTCCCTCACAGATGCAGTTTGTGGCATTCAAATCAGTAACATACGACCTTTAAAATGATGTATTACAAGACTTAGAATTCTTAAATATTCAGTTATGGTGACTTCCATAACTGAAGGTATTGATTTTTATCCATTGAATTTTATACCTAATGCTACATATCTTTAAAGGTTATATGTTACTGATTTGACTGCATCTCTGAGGTACCACTTTATCAGAAAATAGAGCACTTTGAATATTAAAAATTTAAATTTTCAAATCGATCTAATTCATGATAGGGTGAATCCATATAGATGGGAGATGCGGCGTTGTACTCTACGATCAAAGTCTTTTAATTTGATGTACTATTCGACATATGCTTTCATTTAAGATTTCCTTCTGACTCCTTGCTGGCCATCCCCTAAATATGAAAAAAAAAACTGTAGTTACTTCAATAAATAGATTTATAGGTGTAGTTATGATGTACCATGTTTTATTTCTTTACATGTAATCGTTCGGAAATGATTAAGTCCGTGTGGGACTTTTTCCCCACCCCTTATACTGTACTTGATCGAACATGTTTGTGCTGTAACACATTACGGCTTTCGTCTCTCGGCTAACCGCTCTTCTCTATGTATGTTATATAATATGAGTGTTTGAATCATCGCGTGTGTTTCGTTGGTCGTTAGATTTTGTCAGCCGATCCATTTTCGTCGTTCCGAGCTCTCACATCGCTTGTTACTTCTGGCTTTGCTCTCAAAAACTGCGAAAACTGCAGTATTGCAGGCTATCAACCTAGGCTTACCCAAACCAGGATCCAGGTGGGGAGATACACCATGCCACTTAGTCACCAGGAGAAGGCGAAACGGTCCTGAGACGCAGTGGTGATCTTCGGGCTAGTCTACTGTCGTCTAGCCGGCTCGTGGGGGAAGGTACTATATTCCCCTTTCCTCTTCACTGCATCCTCAGCATCAAACCAAGGCGACTTCATTTCTTTTATTCCAGCCACCTCCCAGTTTTTACTTCTTCATCAGTGAGAACCAGCGGAGGGTTTTTATGCGGTGTTGTTATGGAAGAGATCTTTAATGTGTGGCGGGAAGGACGTTTCATGTTTTTCATATTTTTAACTTTATTTTCCTTTTTTCTTCTATTATTTTTTTCTCTTCCTAAACAATTTTTAAATATTGAGGTTCTAGGAGTTTTTGCAAACCTTTCAAATTCCACTTCAAAACTGCCCTGCCCGGCCAGCTGTTAGCCTTAAACACCTCGAGGCCCTGACTTTTATAAATCATGTGCTATACCTGGTTTGTATGTTTGTACAAATAAAGCATGTAATGTACCTGGTTTATACGTTTGAACATGTAAATCATGTACGTGCCTCGTAACCAAAGTTTGAAAACAGCAGTCTGAAAATAAAAAACGTTGAAATGTTCCTTATAATTAATTAATTTCATTTTACAAAACAAGTGCATGTCACTCAACACTAATTTATTACGATAAAATACACAAAGTACGGTGGTCGATTTCGTTAATCCACGTTTGCCTTCCTCAAACCAGACGAAATTAAAAAGGAATGAAATGGCATAATGTTAGCTAATTTCGTAATATTAGCCACATAATTAATACTCTAATTAATTATGAAACTCATTATATTCAATAATGATAATAATATTCATTTCCGAATTTCTGCCTATAGGATTATTAAGCCCGTGCATATATTAGCTTAATTTAAACTGCATATAAATGTTAATTATACGAGTATAATCAGATATATACACAGGGTATCCCTGAACTTTCTGAGGATCTTTTAAGGTATTGATTGTGGGTTAAAAACAAGACATAATATCATATTTTAAAAATCCAAATCACCTCCAGTACCGTTCAGCCGCCATTTTGTATTTTTTACAAATTATTTTTTATTTTTGAAACTATTTAACCTATAGAGTTCAAATTTGGTATACACATTAACAACACTATTTTCTTACTGAAATAAAAAACTCAAAAACCTTTTTTAATTATTTTCAAAATGGCGGCTCTTTGAAATGTTTGATCCTTAGTAACTTTTCAAATGTAAGAAATACAATAAAATGACAAGAATACCTTTTTTTTGCAAATTAAATTCGAAATCCAATAAAGTAAAGTTGAATGAAATCGGATGACAAACAATCGGGATTTGAGTATTTTTGTATTTAATCATTTACGCGTCATTGTGAACATCCATGGTCCCGTGCCGCGCGAGTCAACCACAACAATATATCAGCGATCTATTCTGATTAATTTCATCCAAAACATTACAATAAAGTGATTTGTGATGTTATTGTAATAAAAATGCCCGTAACAGGCAATGGGCAAAAACTTGCAGATGATTTTCGTTGTTATTAAATTAAAAATTAATTTCAACCTTAAGTAGTTCCCTATAAACTAAAACTGAAAATTCTGGATTGGTAGAATTGTTGAAGGTGTTGGAATTATCAATGAAGAAAATTAATTTGCTGCTGCTCGCCACTCATTTACCAATCGTTTTTTCTTTGCAATCAAATGAGAAAACAACATTTTGAGCATGGTTCGTAATGTGAAAATAAATGTAATTTAAGTTTTATTTGTCATATAATGCTTTTAAATTTTACTTGTTTTATGTATACTAACTGCTTTGCATCACAAATAAATTTTACAACAATTTTAGTTTTTAGGACACTACTTAAGGTTAAAATTAATTTTTAATTTAATAACAACGAAAATCACCTGCAACTTTCTTCCGGTTGCCTGCTAGGTGCATTTTCATTACAATAATGTCACAAATCACTTTATTGTATTGTTTTGGATGAAAGTAATCAGAATAGATCGCTGATTTATTGTTGTGGTTGACTCGCGCGGCACGGCACAATGGCTGTACACATTGACGCATAAATGATTAAATACAAAAATACTCAAATCTCGATTGTTTGTCATCCGATTTCATTCAACTTTACTTTTTTGGATTTCGAATTTAATTTGTAAAAAAGGGTATTCTTGTGATTTTATTGTATTCCTTACATTTGAAAAGTTACTAAGGATCAAACATTTCAAAGAGCCGCCATTTTGAAAATAATTAAAAAAGGTTTTTGAGTTTTTTATTCAGTAAGAAAATAGTTTTGTTAATATCATACAAAAAAATAATAGAGTAAAACAAAATATAAAGACGTATAAGATAAAACCACTACAAATACAGCCCTCGCGTAAAACACAATATAAACCCACGTAAAACAAAGCCACGCCAAATACAGCCCTAATAACTAACGTAAAATATAACCACGACAAATACAGCCCAAAACTAACGTTAAGCACAAGATAGACCACGTAAAAATAAAACAACAACAAATACAGCCCTAACTAACGTAAAACGCAATACAAACCTACGTAAAATAAAACCACAACAAACAATGCAAACTAACGTAAAACACATTATAAACCCACGTAAAACAAAGCCACGACAAATACAGCCCTAATAACTAACGTAAAATATAACCACGACAAATACAGCCCAAAACTAACGTTTAGCACAAGATAAACCACGTAAAAATAAAACAACAACAAATACAGCCCTAAATAACGCAAAACACCATATAAACCTACGCAAAAATAAAACCACGAAAAATATAGCCCTATTAATGTAAAACACAATATAAACCCACGTAAATATAAAACCACGACAAATACAGCCCTAGCTAACGTACAATACAATATAAACTCGTATAAAAATAAAAGCACGACAAACACAGCCCTAACTAATTGACACCTTGTTGAACTGATCCGAGACTGCATAGTTATAAGGTAGCTTTAACAGAGATAGGAATAAATCTGGGTCACTTAGCAATGCAGATGAAGTCTATCTATAACTGAACGGTGAATAGCAAGCGTCTGGAGAGTTGTTAAGTGTGGTAGAAATCCACTAATTGGATTCATTTTCATAAAATATATTTGTAATTAACGAGATTTGCGCCGTGCTGAGAGCTTCACAGTGTAGTTACTCTAATCGATAGGTCGAGTACTACTATCAAACAAGTTACTCGTGAATAAATCGATAGGTCGAGTACTGCTATCGAGCTAGTACCTCGCAATTTAATCGATAGGTTGAATAATGCCATCGAACAAGTTACTTGTGATTTAATCGATACTATCGAGCAAGTACCTCGCAATTTAATCGATAGGTTGAGTACTGCTTTCGAACACGTTACTTGATTTAATCGATAGGTCAAGTACTGCTATCGAGCAAGTACCTAGCAATTTAATCGATAGGTAGAGTACTGCTATCGAGCAAATACCTCGCAATTTAATCGATAGGTAGAGTACTGCTTTCGAACAAGTTACTTGTGATTTAATCGATAGGTCGAGTACTGCTATCGAGCAAGAACCTCACAATTTAATCGATAGGTAGAGTACTGCTTTCGAACAAGTTACTTGTGATTTAATCGATAGGTCGAGTACTGCTATCGAGCAAGAACCTCACAATTTAATCGATAGGTAGAGTACTGCTTTCGAACAAGTAACTTGTGATTTAATCGATAGGTCAAGTACTGCTATTAAGCAAGTACCTCGCAATTTAATCGATAGGTAGAGTACTGCTTTCGAACAAGTTACTTGTGATTTAATCGATAGGTCGAGTACTGCTATCGAGCAAGAACCTCACAATTTAATCGATAGGTTGGTACTGCCATCGAACAAGTTACTTGTGATTTAATCGATAGGTCGAGTACTGCTATCGAGCAAGAACCTCACAATTTAATCGATAGGTTGGTACTGCCATCGAACAAGTTACTTGTGATTTAATCGATAGGTCGAGTACTGCTATCGAGCAAGTACCTCGCAATTTAATCGATAGGTTGAGTACTGCCATCGAACAAGTTACTTGTGATTTAATCGATAGGTCGAGTACTGCTATCGAGCAAGTACCTCGCAATTTAATCGATAGGTAGAGTACTGCTTTCGAACAAGTTACTTGTGATTTAATCGATAGGTCGAGTACTGCTATCGAGCAAGAACCTCACAATTTAATCGATAGGTAGAGTACTGCTTTCGAACAAGTTACTTGTGATTTAATCGATAGGTCGAGTACTGCTATCGAGCAAGAACCTCACAATTTAATCGATAGGTAGAGTACTGCTTTCGAACAAGTAACTTGTGATTTAATCGATAGGTCAAGTACTGCTATTGAGCAAGTACCTCGCAATTTAATCGATAGGTAGAGTACTGCTTTCGAACAAGTTACTTGTGATTTAATCGATAGGTCGAGTACTGCTATCGAGCAAGAACCTCACAATTTAATCGATAGGTTGGTACTGCCATCGAACAAGTTACTTTTGATTTAATCGATAGGTCGAGTACTGCTATCGAGCAAGAACCTCACAATTTAATCGATAGGTTGGTACTGCCATCGAACAAGTTACTTGTGATTTAATCGATAGGTCGAGTACTGCTATCGAGCAAGTACCTCGCAATTTAATCGATAGGTTGAGTACTGCCATCGAACAAGTTACTTGTGATTTAATCGATAGGTCGAGTACTGCTATCGAGCAAGTACCTCGCAATTTAATCGATAGGTAGAGTACTGCTTTCGAACAAGTTACTTGGGATTTAATCGATAGTTCTAGTACTGCTATCAAGCAAGAACCTCACAATTTAATCGATAGGTTGGTACTGCCATCGAACAAGTTACTTGTGATTTAATCGATAGGTCGAGAACTGCTATCGAGCAAGAACCTCACAATTTAATCGATAGGATGGTACTGCCATCGAACAAGTTACTTGTGATTTAATCGATAGGTCGAGAACTGCTATCGAGCAAGAACCTCACAATTTAATCGATAGGTTGGTACTGCCATCGAACAAGTTACTTGTGATTTAATCGATAGGTCGAGTACTGCTATCGAGCAAGAACCTCACAATTTAATCGATAGGTCGAGTACTGCTATCGAGCAAGAACCTCACAATTTAATCGATAGGTTGATACTGCCATCGAACAAGTTACTTGTGATTTAATCGATAGGTCGAGTACTGCTATCGAGCAAGAACCTCACAATTTAATCGATAGGTTGGTACTGCCATCGAACAAGTTACTTGTGATTTAATCGATAGGTCGAGTACTGCTATCGAGCAAGTACCTCGCAATTTAATCGATAGGTTGAGTACTGCCATCGAACAAGTTACTTGTGATTTAATCGATAGGTCGAGTACTGCTATCGAGCAAGTACCTCGCAATTTAATCGATAGGTAGAGTACTGCTTTCGAACAAGTTACTTGGGATTTAATCGATAGTTCGAGTACTGCTATCAAGCAAGAACCTCACAATTTAATCGATAGGTTGGTACTGCCATCGAACAAGTTACTTGTGATTTAATCGATAGGTCGAGAACTGCTATCGAGCAAGAACCTCACAATTTAATCGATAGGATGGTACTGCCATCGAACAAGTTACTTGTGATTTAATCGATAGGTCGAGTACTGCTATCGAGCAAGAACCTCACAATTTAATCGATAGGTTGGTACTGCCATCGAACAAGTTACTTGTGATTTAATCGATAGGTCGAGTACTGCTATCGAGCAAGAACCTCACAATTTAATCGATAGGTCGAGTACTGCTATCGAGCAAGAACCTCACAATTTAATCGATAGGTTGATACTGCCATCGAACAAGTTACTTGTGATTTAATCGATAGGTCGAGTACTGCTATCGAGCAAGAACCTCACAATTTAATCGATAGGTTGGTACTGCCATCGAACAAGTTACTTGTGATTTAATCGATAGGTCGAGTACTGCTATCGAGCAAGTACCTCGCAATTTAATCGATAGGTTGAGTACTGCTTTCGAACACGTTATTTAATTTAATAAGGGCAAAGGTAAATCCTTCTTGTGGTGTTACTGTATATGTATATACTGTTAATACATATACAGTATATACATATACAGTATATGTATATACTGTATATGTATTAACATATACAGTGTACAATAATGCTTAAACAGGTAGCGGATAAAGCTTGTACTCGTAAACAATCAGTAATCCAAGAGTTATAAGTGTCATTGATTTTTGGTTTGGATTAGGGTCGAGTACTTGTATTAGTACACTAGTACGTTCGAGTGTCTGTGAACAATGGGTCGATTATACATGTGTCTGAAGAATGGGAAGGTGGGCTGGTGAAGCATGTATATGCACGAGGACAGGTGTTAGTATTAATATTAAATGTTCAAAAATGTATTAAGGTGCACATTTATGGCAAATTAATTAATCATATCCAAAAATAAATATGTATAAAGTATGGCTTTCAGCTACCAAACTACAAGGAGGAGGATCAAATAAGTTTACAAAATCATACCAATAAATAAAATCTTAACTGCACAGTAATTAGTGTCTAAATTTGTATCTTCCGTCACAAAGCTAAATCCAGGATTTATATTTCCAATTGATGCATTTTCCCGTAACAGTGCGATTTAGCAACTCAACATAGTCCATTCCTTACGAGGAAGGTTCATTTCACCGAGGACGGTCATAGGGTCTGATACCCGATACTTGTTTCGGCCGTCAAATAATCCCAAATTAACACTCAGTTTGTTTTTGGTATTGATATTAACTTAGATTCTAGTGGATGAGGTGGTTTCCTAGATTTAAGCCGCCTTGCACGTTGTGGGATATCTTGCAGGATGGGGAGATTCGGAGTACGTAGTTAGGATCTTTGTAAACTCTATGAGAAGCGTCTCTTTGCGTCTTATTTTGCGTAAGAGCTATTTTGTACAGCACTGAAAGCATAATAAAGAGGGGTTGGTTTTAGTTTAATATCCAAAAATAAATCAAATTTACACATTACAAGTATTAGACGTGCTGTCTTATAGAGAAACAAACTATAGAGCAGTTTGTAAGGAAACACTGTTATTTTAATACAATAAAACCTAAACAATTAAAGTACAGAGATCGCATGGCATTCAAATCACGGGGGAATTGTCCTAATCGAGGACCATATAACATTTGACACGGACCATTTTCAACGGAATTGAATATGATATCAAAACTATAAGCGTTACAAAGTCACAAGAAACAGATTGAGATAATAGTTTGTAAGATAACAAAACTCAACCTTCACTAACATAACGGACCTAGTATGTATCACAATGTAACTGCATCAGATAACAAAGACCTGCAAGTGACATAAGTCTTAAGAAACAGATTGAGATAATAGATTGTAAGATAACAAAACTCGGCCTTCGCCAAAATAACGGACAAGTATTTATCACAATGTTACTGCATCAGATAACAAAGATCTGCAAGTAACATAAGTCACAAGAAACAGATTGAGATAATAGATTGTAAGATAACAAAACTCGGCCTTCGCCAAAATAACGGACAAGTATTTATCACAATGTTACTGCATCAGATAACAAAGATCTGCAAGTAACATAAGTCACAAGAAACAGATTGAGATAATAGTTTGTAAGATAACATAACTCAACCTTCACCAACATAACGGACCTAGTATTTATAACAATGTAACTGCATCAGATAACAAAGATCTGCAAGTAACATAAGTCACACGAAACAGATTGAGATAATAGTTTGTAAGATAACATAACTCGGCCTTCGCCAAAATAACGGACAAGTATTTATCACAATGTTACTGCATCAGATAACAAAGATCTGCAAGTAACATAAGTCACAAGAAACAGATTGAGATAATAGTCTGTAAGATAACAAAAATCAACCTTCACCAACATAACGGACCTAGTATTTATAACAATGTAACTGCATCAGATAACAAAGATCTGCAAGTAACATAAGTCATAAGAAACAGATTGAGATAATAGTTTGTAAGATAACAAAACTCGGCCTTCGCCAAAATAACGGACAAGTATTTATAACAATGTAACTGCATCAGATAACAAAGATCTGCAAGTAACATAAGTCACAGCAAACAGATTGAGATAATAGATTGTAAGATAACATAACTCGGCCTTCGCCAATATGACGGGCCTAGCATTTATAACAATGTAACTGCATCAGATAACCAAGATCTGCAAGTAACATAAGTCACAGCAAACAGATTGAGATAATAGATTGTAAGATAACATAACTCGGCCTTCGCCAATATGACGTGCCTAGCATTTATAACAATGTAACTGCATCAGATAACAAAGATCTGCAAGTAACATAAGTCACAGCAAACAGATTGAGATAATAGATTGTAAGATAACATAACTCGGCCTTCGCCAATATGACGGGCCTAGCATTTATAACAATGTAACTGCATCAGATAACAAAGATCTGCAAGTAACATAAGTCATCAGAAACAGATTGAGATAATAGTTTGTAACATAACAAAACTCGGCCTTCGCCAACATAACGGACCTAGCATTTATAACAATGTAACTGGATCAGATAACAAAGATCTGCAAGTAACATAAGTCACAAGAAACAGATTGAGATAATAGTTTGTAAGATAACAAAACTCAACCTTCACCAACATAACGGACCTAGTATTTATCACAATGTAACTGCATGAGATAACAAAAATCTGCACGTAACATAAGTCATAAGAAACAGATTGAGATAATAGTTTGTAAGATAACAAAACTCAACCTTCACCAACATAACGGACCTAGTATTTATAACAATGTAACTGCATCAGCTAACAAAGATCTGCAAGTAACATAAGTCATAAGAAACAGATTGAGATAATAGTTTGTAAGATAACATAACTCGGCCTTCGCCAACATAACGGACCTAGTATTTATAACACTGCAACTGCATCAGATAACAAAGATCTGCAAGTAACATAAGTCATAAGAAACAGATTGAGATAATAGTTTGTAAGATAACATAACTCGGCCTTCGCCAACGTAACGGACCTAGTATTTATAACAATGTAACTGCATCAGATAACAAAGATCTGCAAGTAACATAAGTCATAAGAAACAGATTGAGATAATAGTTTGTAAGATAACAAAACTCGGCCTTCGCCAACATAACGGACCTAGTATTTATAACAATGTAACTGCATCAGATAATAAAAATCTGCAAGTAACATAAGTCACACGAAACAGATTGAGATAATAGATTGTAAGATAACAAAACTCGGCCTTCGCCAACATAACGGACCTAGTATGTATCACAATGTAACTACGTCAGATAACAAAGTTCTGCAAGTAATCTAAGTCACAGCAAACAGATTGAGATAATAGATTGTAAGATAACATAACTCGGCCATCGCCAATATGACGGGCCTCATATTGATCATATTGGGCATTGGATAAGAAAATTATAATCGTTCCTAACAAGAAGCAGATTGAGATAACAGTTTACGATATAACACAACTCAGCCTTCGGCGATGTAACGGTTCCTTATTTCATTGACTCGGGATTTCCGACTTCTGAATACAACTGATTAACGGTCCAGTCCAGCTCGTCGTTTAAGGGTAGCCGTACTGAAGAATACACTACTTTCTACAAGAACTGTACCCGAACAAAAGCAGTGATGCATTATTCATCTTGGAACCTGACGACACTTTCCCTTCATGGTGTCCTCGTCTTGCCAGTGACCGCAGGATCGGACACGACAATTATCTAGGCCGACAAATATGCCCTCTTTACAAACAGTGGGGGATACACGGATAATTGTACATCAACGATACAAATTGAAATAGATTTTTGCGATAGTGGAGATACTAAACCTTTAACAATAATTTAGTTCAAAAATACAACTATCCAAGGAAAAACAACGAAGATAAAACAAAACACGCAACACAACAAATTTTGAGCTTAAAATGTTCAGACTCATTCATGTAACCTTCATCATAATTAATTTCAAAATCTGAGCACCTGAACTGCAAATACACAATTTTAAAAATGTAATTTTATTAATTTCGGGTATCAAATTATGGCAACTTAAATATTTATTTATTTATTTTATTATTTTATTAACCAACGGTATACACCATTTTCAATATTTAGAATACATATATCAAGATGGCCAACAATGTTGACAATAGTCTATGATAGGATGTCATAATACAGTACAGCAAAATTAGTGAGCAGCTACAGAAAGAATAATTATGTACAAACTTGACGACGTAACAATTGAAAATATAAATATTTAGCAAAATACAACAATTAATTTGTGGATAATTAACGAAATATATGTATGTACAAGTAATAACAATGAATAAATAACTATATGAAAATAACAACAACGATAGAATATATAAACGTAACAAGAAATAAATATGCGTTGGCAATAACAATGTACATAATGATATAAATAATACACATGTACAAGTAACAACAATGATTGAATGTATGAACGTTGACGAGATATAATGTGTACTAATAAATTAATATTTACAAAAAAAAAACGTTAACATTTATGATAGAACAGGAATACGTGCAGTTGAGCCTATGACTAAAATTACATATAAACCAAATGAATCTCTCTTCTGTCTTTTTCTTGATGCTTTTTTAACTTTATTTTTAAATGTTTGCATAAATTTATTAAAAGACAGATAAGAGAGTTACAAGTGAGAATTTAGTGATGAAAAAAAATTATTACAGAGTGGTAGATAACAAAAACAAAAACAGGCCAGGATAGAAGACACATCACGTGATCAGGCTTCAATCGGCGGCCGCTCGACGAACCGCTCCCACGACTGCGGTGAAGAGGTCAACTGAAGAGCCAATCTCGTTCCCAAAGCGCATAAGTCGAGGAATGGGACTGAATCGAAGGTAGTTGGTCCCAGCTTGGTCATGTTCGAAGAGACGCTGATGTCTAGTAGTTCTGGTAGGAACGTGGAATCTATAATTGTACCCAGCAAGAAGGTGCAGTTGATTTGATGATTGAGGAGTTTGAATAGGAATAAATAAAGTGGATTACTCATTTTTATAATTGCATTAGTTCTACTGTCTTTTGAAATGTTAAAAGGTGGAGTCGAATAATTACGACGAATTCATAAAAAATACAGACGACAATGAATTCATAACAATGTAACCTTTTATCCTACATTAGTTCATTTCGTTAAAGGATGTAGGAAACCAGCACGATCAAGGCATAGAATTTTGCTCTTTACTTTCGGAGTGTGCTTCTTCCAAACGTACTCGGACGAAACATGTTCTACATTGTATGTTTTATTAAAATTTTCCAAGTGTACAACTTAAAAAAGAAATAAAAACTCCGACTCACGTTATTTATACGTTAGCAACGTGAAGCTAACAGATCATCACTGAATGAAATCTCCTCTGTTAGTTAACTACTGTACAGTGTATAGGGTTCTTCAGCTAAAAACTACAAAAAAATAGCTTATATTTAATGAAACTAAAATAAAAATGCGTTGCCTGTGCAAAAAATACATATTATAATGGCAATAACATGTTAATTTTAGGATATGTTAGGGCAGATCCTCAAGATGAATTCTTTAAAGATCCATAAATCATATCCTACTCACATGAGTACTAACCAAAATAACAAAATGTCCTATGAAAACCTACTTCAGTTTGAAAAGAGAACTACAAGACTATATGATCACTGAGGTGATAAACGAGGTAAATCCCAGAGTGCGCTATATGGGCATCGAGTTAAATAAACAATGGGGTGTCGAGTTCTTCAGTTTGCCATGCGGATGGCAGGCCCTGCACCGTTGTCAGTCTCTCCCCTTATTCTCCTCCAAATTCTGAAGGATAAACGTAATAATTATTATTAAAAATTATTAATTATTAAAAACTATTATTAATTATTATTTATTATTAATTATTAAAAACCAATGTATAAAGAGTTACGCTAGTGGAATTCCTAAGTGAAGTAAAGAATACAAATATTTATAAGAAGTACAGACTCCATTTAAAAAATTCAGTCGAGTGCAGAGCTTGAAACACAAGTACGATAAGTGACCGGTAGATCGTGCGGAGCTTTTTACTTTTAAGTCAGTATGTGTGAGAGAGAGTGCGCATCGAAAATATGTGTGTTTGTCGCACCGTCTGCAGACTATCTATGTCTCCCTCGCACTGTCTACTCAAAGCAGAACACTCTTGGCGACTTACTAAGCCAAAAAAAACAGGCTGAGATTGCACTATAATCCTGAACACTACATACTGATGTATAAACATCCACAAAGACAAAAGGGATTACACAATGTACAGTCTGAGCGCTGGGAGTGAGTCTGTCCTACGACAGTGTGACCTCTATAGGTCCAGCTCCAACACATCACTTTCACAGCCTCCAGTGCTCAGCGCCCGTGATCATGTACAACACATAATGAAGTGTAAACATCCACACAGACAAAAGGGATTACACAATGTACAGTCTGGGCGCTGGGAGCAGGTATGTTCTACAGCCCTTGTTACGACAGTGTGACCTCTGAAGGTCCAGCTCCAGCACATCACTTTCACATTCTCCAGTGTTCAGCGCCCGTGATCATGTACAACACATAATGAAGTGTATACATTCACACAGACAAAAGGAATTACACAATGTATAGTCTGGGCGATGGGAGCAGGTATGTTCTACTGCCCTTGTTACGACAGTGTGACCTCTGTAGGTCCAGCTCCAGCACATCACTTTCACATCCTCCAGTGCTCAGCGCCCGTGATCATGTACAACAAGTAATGAAGTGTAAACATCCACACAGACAAAAGGGATTACACAATGTACAGTCTGAGCGCTGGTAGTGAGTCTGTCCTACGACAGTGTGACCTCTATAGGTCCAGCTCCAGCACATCACTTTCACATTCTCAAGTGCTCAGCGCCCGTGATCATGTACAACACATAATGAAGTGTATACATTCACACAGAAAAAAGGAATTACACAATGTATAGTCTGGGCGATGGGAGCAGGTATGTTCTACTGCCCTTGTTACGACAGTGTGACCTCTAAAGGTCCAGCTCCAGCACATCACTTTCACATTCTCCAGTGCTCAGCGCCCGTGATCATGTACAACACATAATGAAGTGTATACATTCACACAGACAAAAGGAATTACACAATGTATAGTCTGGGCGATGGGAGCAGTATGTTCTACTGCCCTTGTTACGACAGTGTGACCTCTGAAGGTCCAGCTACAGCAAATCACTTTCACATTCTCCAGTGCTCAGCGCCCGTGATCATGTACAACACATAATGAAGTGTAAACATCCACACAGACAAAAGTAATTACACAATGTACAGTCTGGGCGATGGGAGCAGGTATATTCTACTGCCCTTGTTACGACAGTGTGACCTCTGTAGGTCCAGCACCAGCACATAACTTTCACATCCTCCAGTGTTCAGCACCCGTGCTCATGTACAACACATAATGAAGTGTAAACATTCACACAGGCAAAATGAATTACACAATGTATAGTCTGGGCGCTGGGAGCAGGTATGTTCTACTGCCCTTGTTACGACAGTGTGACCTCTGTAGGTCCAGCTCCAGCACATCACTTTCACATCCTCCAGCGTCAAGCGCTGGTGTTCCTGTACACCTCGGCCAAGGTCGCCGTCTCCAGTAACAAAACGCAGGTGAAATTTAAAAGCCGTCTCAGCTCTAAGCATAAATCGATTTAACGATTTAATCATAAATCGTTAATTATGGTCGATTAAGCATAAATAACGCTATTTATCGTATGCTTAAGACGTAAATAAGGCGAAGGACCATTTCGTCAAGGTAACAGAATTATTTGATGAATCGTATAACAAACGTTTTGAACGATATCCATTATATTACTCACAAACTTTAAACTTATTAGAAAAATTATATAATTAATCATGAAAATACACCTGTTAAAAATGTTAAATAAGGAAAATTATAATAAAACTAGAACAAAACAAAAATATAAATTACGAAAAGAAACAAACCGATTTATTTCAAGAATTTTTTCATGTTGGTAGGGAGTAAACCAACCGAGGTCAAAATCCCAAAACAAATAATAATTTAAAATAAAAATTAATTTAAATCTAGTATACTGAAAAAGATGCTCATCGTTATCTGACGTGTACTTTTATCGTTTATTTTTTTACGAAAGCTTCACTGTCCAGTTCACATGGGACACCGAACTGTGCGAGAACTTTATTTAACGAGTGAGCTTCCAACAGTTTGCTTGCTCATTTTAGATTCGAACCTTGGACTTTAGACTCCGCAGTTCGAAGTCTACTGAGATTCCAAGCCGGCAATTTATAATGGATTTAGTTTATTTAAGCTTCTGATCAACAACTAAGTACAAAACTAAGATTTAACTAGACAAATAATTATAAATTTACTGTCAATTATAAAAAAAAACACTATAGAAATTGTCTAGCTTAACAACTGTTCTATAAAACAAACAAATTGCAATAAAACAGTATGATAAAGGATAAATCATACAATACAACCGTTAGGCGCGATATTTACAGAGAACAATAAACAATACTGTCTTCGATAACAGTTAACCATAAATCGATAAGAATATGGGTTTACGTTGCACTGGAACTAAACAGGTTTTTTACAATCTGTCCTGACATAAAACATTGTCTATTATTGCATGAAAAGTCTTTAAAATATAATAATAGTCAAGTAGGTTTATACAATCGTTTACAAAATATTAATTAAAACTGATTTTTCACATCATTTTTAAATTTTCATTAATATCACAAAAGAACTATTGAGAAAAGTAATTTCATCAACGAAAAACTTTAGAGTACACAAATCACGATGCAATATGAAAATATTTTAGACCATAGTGAACTCACACATTTCATGTATTACATGTAATTGTTGTTAAAAGGTATGTGCAACGATCTAGCAGTACACCTTCACACTAGGTTCATTAATGTGTACATTAGTCAGCTAATAACATTGATTTATGTATAGAATTAGTGTAAACATTAACTACTGTGTACATTTCTAGGTATCTTAAAAGGTATGGTTATGTGATCTTAGTTGTTCGGTTTTTCTTTTCTTATGGAGGAGCTAAGCGGTGAGGATATTGTAGGCGATATGTTCTATTCTATGTCCTCTTAATAACGACATGGCGTCTGTTCAATGGTTGTCATCGACGTGGACACTTCTAGAGAAATCTGGTGTGTCCATGTTGGGTGGCAGTGAAGAACCGAATGTTGTATAGGGAAGACTAAGAGTGTAAGGCTTGTGAGTTAGCTGAAAATCAAATAATGTGGAGTTCGGATCCCAAATAAAGTTCCCTAAGGTCCCTTAGACACCCTGGCTATTGGGATACTAAATACGTGGCTCTTTCTAAGGAATAGTCAACTTTAGTTAGTAACAACGATCTTAATTATGAATATTGAATGAATGAAAATTCAAACAGTATTCGTGCAAATACATTCCTTACTTTTAACCACCTGCAACCATTAATATGATATGTACCAGATAGACCATGTTAAATACAACAATCTGTCTGTTGACGACTGGCATTCCGGAACGCCAGTCGCTGACTGTTACCTTGAGAGCTACGCAAAGTTGCGTTCATACAAGTAAACTAATTGAATAGGCAACATTAGCCCTACTGGATGTAAAGTAAAGTTATCTTAAACTCTACAAGTTTTTAACTTACCAGTTTCAATCACAGAATAATCTGGAACAAAACCGCACTTATAAAATTATATAAAACAGTACAAGTAAACGTCACACAACACAAATTTATTACAATATAAGCACATAGTGCACAAATATTATGATGATCGATTTCGGTGAACCACGCTCACCTTCCTCAGACCAGAGGGGTTCACAAAAGAATGGAAAATGGTGTTCAACATCTCATTTTATAAGCCTATGATCACGTGACGCCATTGGCTGGAATCGTCAAAATGGCGGCTGCTGTTATTATATTATTGGTTAATCCCTATTGGCTGTTACTTCTGTTCTTTTAGTCGCTGAAAATACATTATTAAAAACTATTTCGGAATGAAAATTAACCTGTTCATTCATAATTTATCGCGATCCTTACATTTTTCTTTAAAAATTACTCTTTCTAAGCATTCATAATACGACCATTCTTACAAACTTTTAGAATATCTACATTTTCATCTATTTTATTCAAACTGTGAGTACAATTCAGAAGGTGTTTAGCTACATTAGATCTTTCAGGTTTCTTATTTTTGCTAAAACATATTACATGATTGTAATATGTTTTACATAGGTCGGACTGTAAATTTTAGCAAAATATATAAAAACCATGTCTCTGCTGTTAAAAATAAGAAACCTGAAAGATCTACAGTAATATAGCTAAGCACCTTCTGAATTGTACCCACAGTTTGAATAAAATAGATGTGGCCTCACATATCTGGAATGGAGTAGAAACACAGTTATCTAAATCAGAACTGCCACATTTTTATTTATTATTAAGACGCTGATCGTCAAGATATGGGGGAACATGGATTTCGAATGAGTGTAATGAGTATAGATCAGCAAATGCAATCTTTATTACAAACTAAGTATGACTATTCCTTAGAAATCATCATGAATTAGCGATATTGAGCGTGGCTGTTCCTTGGATGTGTTACCGGTGAGCGATCCCGTCCTTGGATGCAACCCGCCTGCCCAGTCACTGATATTCCCAGGTAATGTTTGAGAGGGCTCCAAACGAATATTTTACATATTTTGTAAACGGAGCAGTCATTTCTTATTTGAATATTTGTTCTCATAATATACGAGTTATATAAATTCATAACCATATGGAAAAATCAAAGCAGAAATTAGGGATATATAACATAGTTTTAGGTGAATGTGGTGTAGTTAGGGGAAGTTTTACTGACGTGGTTGCTCAGTGGCTAACGTTTCGGATTGCGGAAGGCAGTGTCCAAGGTTCCATTCTCCAACTGAGCTAACAGTTGAATTAAGTTCACGCGCAGGCCTGTAGGCCTATGCGAACTGGCGAGTGAACTTTAAAAAAATTAATAAAAAATTAGTTAGTAGAGAAAAGGAACCACCCGAATCTTGAGTCTTGAAGTTGCATTCGAACAAGCTTGTTCTGTTCGCATCATCTGTAGCCAAATATTCTGACGTAGGGACTTTGGTCGTTTTCGTCACCAATCATTCATGACAACCTCCATGAACAAGCTCTGTAGTCTACAATGAATTGTTTTACATAACTAAGCCACAACGGGATGCATGCGCATTCTTATAAACGATATTATGCGGATGAGTGTGGCCACTTCCTGGCGGTTTCACAGCCAAACGATTCGACTACGTCACGTTGTATTCCGGGTTGTCTGGCCGAAGTTATGACAACTTTCACGACACGGATTCAAACAAACTGTGTGAACCTAGCTAAACTAATACTACTGATGACATTAACAGGAGTTTCGGTGAGGGATCTATACGAACAAAAACGAATGTATGTATGTATTTTGTCCTTTATGTATTATACCAGACCATTCAACCGATCGTCAGAAAACTTCAGGAAGTTATGCGTTTTTACTAAGGGAAGTTTTATTCGGAATCCGATTGAAGGACTGCACCCCACTTGCTTTTAAAGTTCCAATGGTAATCTAATGGAGTTATTTTATTAATTAAATAAAAACAATGAAATGAACAATTTTATAATTTCTATGTAATGATTATTAAAATTTAAAACTCAATTTTGATCGAATCTTGTCCCGTAGTAAAGTACGGGTGAACAACAAGTAAATATTAATGAACAGCCTAAACGTGCAACAATATTCGTAACCAAACGATTTCCCAAACAATTTCAAAAACATTCATTAATATTTCACAGTCCACACAATTCATATTTTACCGATCAAAACATGGATCTAAATTTTAAACCCTGGAGCGAGTTCCAAAATCTATAATCAGTAATCATTTTGAAATATTTCACAGATCACAATGAACACATATTTCTTCTTTAATCTAAGTTTACAAACATAAAGCAAACTCCACAGTAAAAAGTTCTATTTTATCCAAGCTTATAAAATATGGGCTGAATACCCACAATAGAGGAATTACTCCAATAGTATCCAACGAATATTACCTAATACGAAAGGCGTTGTACGTCTTGAATATTGTATGTCTAAACTTGCATTTTATAAAGCAGTCGAGTTTTTACCACATGATTGGGATGGAATTGAATTACGACATTGACAAGGGTGGAACTAGAAGAGATGGCATTGCAAATGCATGAGAAATTCTGGTGTTACTATAAATTTGTATGTTTAAAAGTGATAATTTTAATATGATGGTTGGTCAATTTTAATTGTATGTTTTCGATAATTGCGATGTAAATTTAATAATTGTAAATAAAATGCTAAAATGCGATAAAATATTAATTTTACTAACAAGTTTATCGATCTTATTTATTCGTAAGTATTGTATTACCCTAAAAACAACTAACGAGTTGATTATGGACGTAATCTAGATAAAAAACAAAACTATGAACGTAAAAAAATACTTCATTTGCGAAACCAATAATACAGGTTGAGTTCCCATAGAGTGCCGCGAGCTGGACTCATTTCAGAAACTGTTTACACAACTCCCTGAGAAGTTTGAAAGTAATTACACAAGTCGTCAGTCCGACAGGAAAATAAGGAATGCCTCAATTTAACTTTTCCGTTTTTGTTCCACAGTACATTAATTTTATCAACGCACAGAGTATGTTGTTTTTAATCCAAACCACTTCTCAATTCCAGAACGAACACAGTTAAATGCTCTTGTGTAAATGGATGTTTCAACAAATACTTCAGTAGTATCGAATCGTCTTTATTAACAGAGAGATGTTACTTGTGTCACCACGACCCCTTGGGTGTAGCTACTATAATTATAAACGAACACGATAATGATTGCTATTATCCTTCCTCATATATAACACGTGAAGCCGTTTTTTGTCAACACAACTCCTCCCTTATTTCTCGACCAATTTAAACGGTTCAGGTTTCAAAAAATGTTCCTCTATTCGTAGCTGTGCAATAAGGTCTTAATTCTGCAATATTTTCACCCTGATTTATATGAGACGCTCTCACGTATGTTTTTTAGCCATAAGAATAACATGGAGAGATATTAAAATTAATCGAAAATTAACAGATGTTCAAATGTAAACAATGATTTCCAAAAAGCTGTTGAAATATAAACCATGGTGTTAGTAATATTGAGGAGGTTATCTTTTATAATTTTAAACCAGGGGAGTTTGTATGCAAGGTTTTATTCACATTCGATTGTAGGGCTCTAGGCATATCATTGGGTGTTTATACTAATGAATAGATGGCAGTGAGATTTTGTAAATAAATTTAATATTGTTATTTTATGTTTTACAGTTAACCTACTATTATTTGTAGTCAAAAGACACAGGCGGAGGCCGAAGGCCAAGGTGAATCAAGCGAAGCGTATAGGGGTGTCCGCTAGTTATTGTTTACTACCGAATTGGCAAATTCATGTTCTTTGTAGCCGCACAAGCACACTACAATTCAAGTGACCCTCACTACAAAAATCAGCACTAGTAGGGCAGTGCCGTAACCCACCTACCTGGAGATTTATAAAGCGTTGTAGAGATTGTAGGCGATACGTTCTATGATTTGTTACCATCAACGTAAACACTACTAGGGAAGTCTGGAGTGTCCAGGTGGGTGGTTTTTCAGTGTCCGGATGTTGTGTAGAGGAAAGAACTAAGTACAGTATCAGGCTTGTCAATTAGCTGAAATCACGCCAAAACTACTTGGTTCGGATTTCACATAAAGCTGAAGGTCCCTTAGTTGACTATTGGGCTAATGATAAATGGCCCTTTCTGAGCACAAGTCAAACTTTGTTAGTAACCAGACTATAGAAGGCATCCACACGCATCCTACACTCATATGATCATTCATATTCGCCTTAAAATACGCACAAAGATGTGCCGGCGTCTCATATCTGATGATAATCTGAGAATATATTACAAATTCAAAATGTACATCCTCAGCTCAGCTCCGCAATTTTCGTACTGAGGAGAATTCATCAATAGTTGAAGAGCAACTAAAGCAAACTATTTTGCCTTATTTCAATTTTGCCTCGGATATGGTAAGCTTATAATATTCTTGGTATGTCCAACACATAACAATTCACAACGAGTACTATCACTCCAGAAACGTGCGATGCGATATATTGTCTCCAACAACGGATGAGTCAACTTCAGAGAGATATACATTAAAGCGAATATTTGTTTTACAAAAGAAAGCATTGCGAGTTGTTGCTGGGGTTCGTCAAAGAGAGTCTTGCAAAACTATTTTCAAGAATCTAAACGTTTTAACTTTTCCTAGCTAATACATTTTCACACCTTACTATTTTGTAAACAGAACTATAGCTTTTTTGAGTCCCTTGTTCCACATACTAAATGTAGTCTTAGAAATAAATATAAATTTATAATCCCTTCCCATACCACTTCTTTTTTCAAATACTACACCTTTTTACAATGCTGTAACTTTATTCAATGCCCTACCTTTATTTCTAAGAACAGAAATTGACTTAACCATTTTTAAAAGAAAGCTTAAGTCTTTTCTTGTCGAAAATTGTTTTTACTCTGTAGACGATTACATTAAAATAAGTAAGTAGTAGTTGTGTATTATAATTTCACTGTACTTGGGTCTAGGTTATTGACGCATGCCAATACATGTATTTGTTTTATGGCAATAAAGTATGTTTGACTTTGACTTTACTATGTCTGATGAGTTCCCCGCACTGAATAGTCAGGTTAAAGGGGGCAGAGAAAGGTTAAAGAGAGAGGAGAGGAGTTACTAGCTGGAGTTCCTAGCTGAACAGAACCTCTGATGACTTCCACCTTGATTTCCGACCAGTACGAATCTCTTCTCTATGAGACCGATGACGCATGTTCTCAAATCAAGCAAAGCCTTGAACGTCTCCATTGGTAGTCCTTGAACGTCTCTCTATTGGCAGTCCTTGAACGTCTCTCCATTGGCAGTCCTTGAACGTTTCTCCATTGGTAGTCCTTGAACGCGTCTCCATCGGTGGTCCTTGAACGTCTCTCCATTGGTAGTCCTTGAACGTCTCTCCATTGGTAGTCTTTGAACGTCTCGCCACTGGTAATCCTTGAACGTCTCTTCATTGGTAGTCCTTAAAGCCGTTTGTTCATTTGCCTATTTAACGATTTAATGTTGACAAAGTCTCCCATAAATACTTAAACGTAGATTGCTTATTAGTTTATTAAATTGTTGCTGCTTTCGTTTCAACTACAATTTCAAATACGTATATAACAAACATGAAAATAAAAAGTTAAAATACACTAATCAATCAAAATCCTCCATAACAATACCTAAAATACTTTCTTTTTTTTCGGAAATAAATGTACTCGTATTAACACTGGTTTTATGAAGAGTGTACAAGATGGCCACCACCCCAGTCCTCCCTTAATGTTCAACATTTTTCTGGCAGACAAACGCTAAATAAGGGCGCTATCCTTGCACACTGTGGGTCTTTGAACAACTCGTTACATCATACTGACAGTAAAAATACTGTATTCATGGAAAGTAGGGTCGGAGAGTATTGTAATCCGAGACACAGACGTCGCGAGACAATGGATGAAACTCCACTTTTTCTGCCCTGTTTGGTTCAAACTGCAGCCATTGTATGTTCACTGGGTCGTGCTGAAGTTCGTCACAACGTGCTGACGTCTACTGGAGTGTTCAGCATGCCAGTCGGCGTTGTCCTTCCAGAATACACAACTCTCTACAACACTAAAAACGTACGATTTACGTTACAAGTGAGATTGCGAATTGCTGATTAAAACACGGCTGTATATATTTCAGCATTTTTTGTCACTAACTGTATAAAATCTTAAAGTAATTGTAAGCCAATTATTTAATTAATTTACGTAATAATGATTTTAGGGAATAATTTAAAACTATAATTCCTTCTGTTCACACACAACTACCACTTGGTGTATAAAATAATTACACCAATAACAAATGTATACCCACGAATCAGGAAATGACAATTTCATAAATTAGATGTCGATTCAGGCTGGGTTTTTACAACGACATAAAAACGAATAAATTAATTGCAATGAAAGAAATGGAAAAGATATGCACACAAAATAAAACACATATTTAATATGTTTTATATTTGCAGTAGAAACTAGCAAAAGAGTAGGGTTTGAATTAAACGCGCGTGTCAGCCACAGTTCATCTTTTTTGGCGTAATGTCAACGGATCAAAAATAACATAACTGGTGGAAAACACTAACACTACGAAGAAATAAATTTAACAACAAGTTAAATATATATAAAAAACTCGATTTGAGGGAAAACTAAACCATGAAAATATGCTCTAATTACCTCACACCACTTGATATTAGAATAAAGCACTTCTAAAACAGATTTGTTTGGACAAAAACAAAAATACAATTTCTTGTTAAATAAAACAGTTAACTTGATAAGTATGAAAAATAGGGATCTCCTCCGATTTCCATGTTTTTTAATAGACAATATAAACCTCACAAATACGAATCCATATATATATATATATATTTTTTTTTTTTTTTGTCAAACCGAATTTTGACAAAAAAACCAGGATAAACACATTATTACACCAAAAACTATATGTATCATATTCGTGTTTAGGAGGAAAACTACATAATATTAATGCTTTATACAACGTTTTTTGTGTAATGGAATTCCTATTCGTGGGGTTATAATATTGACGACTGTTGGCTCAGAGATTATGTGTAGTACCTACCCGAACTTGAAGGTTGTTTACTAAGAAACTAAGAGGCGTACGAGATATTCAATCACATCATTGTTTTCCTCGTTTATTCGCATGTTACGGTATATGCCATTTTAAATTTTATTTTTAGTTTTAATACTTTTATCGCAGTTCAAACAAAAAGAAGTACCGTTATTTTAACTAGTTTCACTGTGCAACAACTGTACACTTTTATTACTCAATAACTCGTTATGTATCGCATTTATAAGATTTTGTATACTTGCACTTACTATACTTGCAAGTGTACAAACACATAGAACAGTTTCAGAGTTTACTTTTCGTGAAAACAGGTTCTTATCGATTTCCTAAACCAATGTTTTCTTGGCTTCTAGAGGTCGTAAAATCAATTACTTGGTCACGTTTTATCTTTATGAAATGAATAGTTATGATACATTACTTTCATGTTGGTAAGTATATGCAGTGATTTTGAATCGAATTAAATCAATTTAAATTGAGGAAGACAAAGGTTGCTGGACATAACGTGAAAAATACTAATCACGACGATTCGATTTGGTAAAACCATTGATTTTATACACAAATAGATTTCCCATACAATGTTAAATTTTGAGTCTCAAAATATCAGCTGTTTTGTGGTCCGTTGTGGAGCGCTAGTGTAGCTCCATGTAAATGTAATGCAGTTTAAAACAGTTGTGGTGCGGGCCACACTAACTAACAAAATTACTGCCACAAATATTCCTATTAGATGGTTTATCTATTGTAGGTGTATATAATCAAGGGTAAAACCCAAACTTTTTCAAGTGCTAAAAACTACATTACATCTAAACAAACATGTTATGAAACTACGTTCTTAAACTAATAAACTTATCTACATTAATAATTATCTACATTTTAACTTAGATCCTAGAATGTAGTACAACAAAATGAACTTCTACTAAATATAAAAACTGATAACTGGGTGAAATTAATATAACCAATTAGTTAATATCACTGCCAATATCACGATATCAACGAAAAATGTTAAAACACAATTAAATTAATATTCCAATCAGACTGAAATTAGATTACATTAACTAAGCATAAATAAATATATGGTACCTAAAAACACTATTAATTTAAAATAATATGAAGCATTCACCAGAACTATATATATGACTTGGAAGGCCTGAGGACTACTATCTAATCTAAATTAACTATTACAATTACATTTTAACCTGAAAAGACAACAATTAGTAGGAATAGAACAATACAATAATCAAATATTACAAAACTATGAAGTCTTACGACCCGCAGTGACGATGGCATAAGAAAATCAATTTAAATTGATCAATTCAGTGATTTTAAATTTACCTAAATCAATTTAAAATCAATGTACTTGCTTACGTACAATAAAATAATGCATCGTAAATATATATCAATAGATTTTATACCGATCATTTACCTGCGAATATAAAAATTATGTACCGTATACATAGAGTACATAACGATTACAACGTGACCAAGTAATTGATTTTACGGCCCATAAAAGCCAAGAACCTATGATTTCTGCACCGGTAGTTAAAATATGTCTTAATCGGCTGGGACCACTATGTTCCAAATTAACCGTGCAATGGTTAGATGTACCTATCTAGTTATTTAAGAGCGAACAGCGTGTGTTTTATTTACCTTTGTTCAATAATTGATGGTTTAATGGCATTTATTGCATATATGCCATTAGTTTTAAATACAATAAAACTATTCTTATCTTGTTTCGCTAATTAACTGTCATGTGCAACGCTCAGCTCTTATCATATCTGTACATGGTTCCAAAAGACGTCCTATCATGGTTTATTCTTATCAGCCACTAACAAAGGAAAATTTTAACTTAAAAGACAAACAAATAATTTAGCAAACTTTGTTTTTGTAGCCGCAGTACTGTGCGCAAAAAGTGGCTGTTGTTTGTTTACAGTAGCAACGTCGTTAATCTTGGATCACAAATGTCCTTCCCCCTACTGGAGGGGGGGGAGGGGGAAGTTGGCTCGCAAACTTGTACAAATGTCCTCTAGGGCCATTCATTATTGCAATTTTCTTTAAATTAAAGATATACTTTTGCATATCCTATATTACTTATACTTTAGATAAAAAGCTTTTATGTAATTTTTCTGAATTACGCTTAAAACGACCAATAAATGTTAGGTATACTTTCGTACAAATACAATACTTGCATTGCAGCTATCACCATCACTATACAAAATATGATTTCGTGTAAGACTATTAATAATAATAATAATGGCTTTATTATACAAAAGTGTTTCATACAATTGGCGAACTTAGGACTAATAAGACCTCTCTTATAGTTAACCCTTAAACATTCCCTTAACTATTACTGTACCATACAAAAAAATCATCACCAATTAATGATTAAATGTTTTTTAATAAACAGAATCAAACATTGTTGACGAATTACAGGCGAATGCATAAACTTTCTGAGGGAAGAAGACAGATAAGACAGGGAAGAAGACAGAGTTCCATTGTGTTTTAAGAATAGCGTCAATAACCTGGAGCGCCTTCCAGGAAATTGCGGCCTCCTCCCTGCGCGGGATGTGCAGTATTTCTTCCCAATTCTGGAGGCTTTAGATGTTAATAGAATGGCAGTTAATTTTCCTGTGGGCAGATCCAGAACCTTACTGAATGGCGCCCAGAAGGATTTAGATAACCCTTCTAGAACAATATCGCCATAGCTCCAAAAGCTTCTAGACTTACACAGGCACTTCCTACTAAGGCAATCATCGAGGCCGATTAGTCAGTGTAAGTCTAGTACGTTTATAGAGTGTCAGTTTACAGAAAGGAGAGTCAGTGGTGGTGCGAGCCTTTGGTCTTCGGCCCGCAGTACAAGTGACATTGCAAGATTAAAATAAACATATGAAGTGTCTTATTTGGAATGTTTTATTGAATGGTCGGAAACATGAACCCTCATGAAAGAAGACATTAAAGCAATGGAGATGTGAATTTAGAAAAGGATGAAGAAAATATAATGGAAAGATAGAGTGCAAAAAAAGAGTACAGAGGAGAGTGGGCGAAGAGAGGGAAATGCTGAAAATTTTGAAAAGAAGAAAGTAAGTTGATTAGAACACTTGATGAAAGGAGACAGCCTGTTAAGAAAAGATATAAAATGAATAGTTAGACGAATGAAAGGATATGGAAGAAGAAGACATCAGATGGTGAACAGTAAAAGGATCGGAGAGAAGTTTGAGATAGCAAAAAAGCTTGGAAAAACAGAGGAGTTTTGAAGAATGCTGAAGCAGGATCTGCCTGAGGCCGAGGTGAGTCGTCCACAGTCATAGGATAAAACAAATAATGGGCATATATTATGATTTTTTTTATTTCAATCTGTTACAAAATTGTTAAAAAAACATCGATAACTTCCGTCAAAACTATCAAAAGTACGCGTATGAATAAAGAATTGTTTTAAGTTTATGTCATAACCAACCAGCATCAATAAAGAATACCAAAGTGTCCAGAAGGGAGGACAAATTCACTGTAATTCCTCGTGTTTCGGTGCTTTACCTAGGAAATTGTACTAACTGAATAGATGGCTAAATATTAACTAATAAAGAATAGTTTGATAATAAAATATAAACTAACGAATGCAAGGGTAAACTGGTCACCACAAACAAGTTAAATAAAAAAAACACCTTTTAATTTTCCCATTTTTTAGTCTTTTCAATTTCTGAAAACCCATTAACTACGCAAACGAACGTAGAGTTTATACAATTATTGTGATACAACCGAGCACTATCAATAAAGAATAAATGTATCTGGAATTGAGGCAAAAAATGGACAGCAACTGCTTGTGTATCGGTAAATTGTGGTCAAGAGAAACGGCACGTAGTTCAATATATAAATTCACTACACCACGTAACAGCATACCCTTCCGTGCACAACTGTTGTATAATAACACCATAACAGTTGTACATGTAGCATGTATTCCCTCTGACATACTCTGACCTGCTCTATCGTAAATACTTGACATAGCTGGGGAAATGATGTGGAATCGCTTCAACTTCCCAAATTGAAATATGTAAAATCTATCGGCTTGCTCCAAAAGGGGGTGTTATATGACACGAAGTTCAGTTACAGCATTGACTATAGACACAACAAAACTATACAGTGAATTTTCTGAAGACGCGCTCCTGTGCTGCTATCTAATGGTAACTGGTTTTAAATCAGCCCTCGGACGACTGTTTGGCGTACTATTAGATCAGCTATTAGTCACCGTCGTGTGTTGGAGAGAGGCAAAGCGAGGGATGAAGAGAGAAACCACTAGCGCTACCTATGAATACCGAACATGAACTGCTTTCACCGAACGGGTAAACCGACATTGCAAACTTTATCTGCTAAATAAAGTGACTTTTGACAGTTTTACTAAATAGTGGGACTACACTGAAGCGATATTTTGATTGCGGGTATTATGATTATGATTTGTATATTTTAAGTGTTCATATTGTTTTAATACATAAGGTAAAATGATATACAAACAAATTTACCACAGTAAAAACCATTCTATGACGAGTGGCTTACAATGTTCCCCTAGGGTAGAATAGTTCATAGCTCTTACGAATTTTCCTCGAAGGTTCGAATTTCTTTGATTCTCCCAAACCCACCCGAACAGATAAAACCATATCCCATCACAGATTGAAAATAAGCAGTCTTTTAAACGGTCCGTTCACTAGTCGATTCATCAATGTAAATTCTGAAAAATTCTCGAGTAGAAACTTATTGTTGATTGCTCATTGAGTTTTCAAATTTGGTGATGTATTCATTTCAAGTAGTTTTTAAAACTATAACAACTCTAAACAAGTGTATCACGCATAAAAAAAATAAATGGTTCCACAGAATTGGCACAAACTGTCCCCCATATTAAACACTACAAAATCAAAACTTACTAGTCTGATTTCCAAATATGTTTTTTGCCGTATTTAAAAAACCAGTCAAGTTAGGGACATGCGATTTTTACTAAACATTTAATCAAAATCGTTAAGAGCCGTTTTTGAGAAAATTTCATTTTCTATGTTTTTTTTAAAATAAAAAACCAAACAATTAAAAAAAATTGAAAAACTGTCTGGAGATATTGGCTAAATACACATTCATACCAAATTTGGTCCGCCTGTTTGGTATCCAGCGTAGTGTACGTACACACACACGCGCGATCACAATACTTTCTCTATGGGAGAAAGTAAAAACACTAAGCAATCAACCTTCCTCATTAAAATACCTACAAAATGACGAATCAAAAATAATTTCATCAGATGGTACGAAAAATCGATTTAACGATTTAACGTTTTTCTAATGAAGGTTAGATCAAAGATGACTGACCAGTCTATCTCCTCCCTAAACTACACAAACAGACCGTGTAGGTTACAACCGATTGATGTTACATATAAACCATGTAACTAGGTCGAGTGTTAGACAGAGAGGGACAAAAGTGGGGGAAGTTGATTCAACAACGTGTCCGACCATTTCCGTTAATGTCAATTACAGGCTGTTAAATTTATCGTGCGCCTCTTGACATTTCAGTACGGTAATAACTGGTGTGAACCATTTGGGCACTTTAACTATGAATTAGATTTGGAGCTATTTGGACTGAAAAAAAATGTTTAGTTAAATTTATAAACAGTTTTGAAGATGAAAATTTAATAAATTATTTCTTACTCAGTGTATTTATTTTAAATGTAATATACTTACAAACAATACGAAGTTCTAGATTATTTGTATTACATAACAGTTCGTGGTCTTCCGGTTCTTTACGGAGTCCTTTTTAAGTTAATTTTTCACGTAACTAGTTCAGAAATTTGTGTACAATTGACTTGAAAATAGTCTGTACAAAAATGGAGGTCTGTAAAGAGTCCGAAAGGTCCGTAATTTATGTACTTAGTGTACATAATTGACAAGGTCCAACTCAGAAGATCATGCACTTTAATATAATTTTTAATATTTATACTGCACTTTCTTCTTAAACTTATATAACGTCTCAATAATTTTGTAATAGTTTAATTTATCAGACCTCTCTTTAATAAGTGTATTATGCTAAAAATTTAATTTGAACTAGATTAACCCTTGATTAAATTACTTACAAATATAATGGTACATAGAATCAATGGTTTGACTTACTTAGCATCATACCTTATCTAACCTATCTCAACAAGATCGCAAAAACTCGTAAAGCGACCAAAGCTTGTTACATTGAAAGGAACAGATAAATTAGAGAAACTGTTGAATAACATAAAACATACAATAACATAAAAAAAAAAAACTCCCAGCAAACAATTATAATTTACCTAAGCTAAAAACGAAACAAAAAAATAATCCTTAAAACTAGCAAATTAATGTACTTACGGTTTTCTTTAGTAGTGTTTTTCATTCTGGAAAACCTAATCTCCCCTAAAGGTACGGGACCTATGTCTGTCTGTATTTCTGTCTCCTGGGAGGAGGGGAAGCGGCGCGTGTTTATCAGTCTCCAACCAAATAAATAAAGTTACATCGAAGGCATGTATGTGTGATTGTTTAAACTCCACTTCAAGCACGATTTGCCGTCTCTTATAACATAAAAAAAAATATACTTAAAAATACGTGTTTTCCTATCACTCTCAAAAACGTGAAACGTTATTCCATGTTTGAAAATACGCCCATTCCAACCTAGCAAATGTTTTCCAATTTCGATTCCTTCCACCCTGAGCTGTGTTTGAAGTGTTTTCTTTTCTTTTTAGCTTCAATTTTTTCTAATTATATGCATCAAATAAATAAATTTGTTTCATCAAAATAAGTGTTGACACAAGGGCAAATGGTATTGGCTGTTGTTGAATTCAAGAGGAAGAACGTTTTGATAAACATATTTCTTGATGTCTTTTGAAAAATCCCCTGACCATGTGCATTATACGACACTTTTTGCAGACCTGTAGTTTGAAGATGGGGTTGCGTTCGCGATGAAATGTTACATTACATCCATATTTCGAACCTTGGTGAAAAAATGAAAATGTGAACACAAAGTTCCTTTCCCAACACCAAAGAAATTGCATTTCCATTTATAGTTTGAGAAAAATTCATCACTTACTCTGAATTATTTATAGTGAAAATAGCTTTTACATTTTTAGTCATCTCCACTTTTACCTTACTCTAACCAGTCCCCATAGACTAATGATCCGTGCAGGAACTTATCAGACAGAGTAAGGGGGAAAACCAGTACAGTACAAGGTGAATGTTACTGATAAAAACTAACAGTCAAGGCCAGTATTCGAACTTGCGCTATCTATAACTGAGGTTCAAAGTCCTGACGCCTTAGACCGTTCGGCTACCCCATTAATTTTGTCAAGGAACACCTGTTCACAATTAGGGATGGCAAATATGTTCAACATATCGATATATCAAATTACCGATAATATCGAAAGAAATATATCGATATATCGGGGGTAACCGACATATCGAACTGTAAATGATTGATCTGTTTATTCACTCAATCACTCACTGAAGCTCTGGGGTTTGTTGGCTTAATTTTAAGTTATCCAACGCAGCTTAACCCAAAATGTTCACTAACTCTTATGACATGCCCAAAAATACACTCATTTTTATATGTCGCTATTTAGAATAGCTACTGAATTATAAAATGAATAAATTTACCTACACGTTACAAGTAGTGATCTATGGGGTTGAATAAAAAACAATTCAAAATAAGAATAATTATACCTTTCATTATTATGTTAATTATAAAAGTGATGTAAAAATGGTTTGTAAGGCGACTAGCAAGACATCCTAGATTCAGCGTTGCCAATTCACATACAATTTTATTTGCTCGCTCTACCCACTGGTTTACAATAAACCACATTCAAGTGCGTTAACCTCACGTAAAAAACGTATTATAGTTACTTTATTATTTCAATGCATGTGTTGTACACATAAGAGGCAATTTAAATGTGTTTTTTTTCGAATCGTAATGATTTTGAGGAGAGAGAATAACGTAAATATTTAGTGATCGAAAAAAATATCGACACTATTACATCGATATATCGAAAAGTATTTATCAATATGTCCGATATATCGATATATCGTTGCTATTCCTATTCACCATAATGTGTAAATCCAACCGATATGAAAGTACAGTGACGCAGCAGAGACGGCAAGCCAGAATGGCCAAGTCAGATTAGTCTCAGCTACCAATCCCGTGCGGCCTTCTCCTTATATATTCATTAGCTTTCCTCTCGGCTTACTTTACTTTTCGCATTTCTTACGAACCCTCACTTTCTACGATTCTCCTTACACTGAGGGACAGCTACGTTAAGAAAACATCTGTAATGTTTGCTTTGAACAAAATAGTTACGTTTTTCAGCTTATTTGGACCGTTTAAAAATGCAATTTAGATTTTTAAACATTGTAAGATTTCACCCCAATTTATTATATTTGGTTGATTTCATTTAATAAGCCCAGATATTTATAAAAAATACAAAATCAATACCGAGAATATTTGTTTTCTAAAAGCTTTCCAATATTACAAATCTACCATGTGTTCAAAGAGTCTCACGCCACACCATACATTTTATTTTTGTTAATAATTTTTATTTATTTATTTATTTGTATTTATTCATAAGACGCCGATCGTCAAGATATGGGCGAATATGGATTTCGAATGAGTGTGATGAGTGTAGATGAACGAATGTAGTCATTGTTACAAACTAAGACCGACTATTCCTTAGAAAGTGTCATTAATTAATAGCCCAATGACAAATGAACAGCCGGTGGTATCAGCTGATCCTTCTCAAAATGTATTGACTCTGATTGGGATCGAACTGAGAACCTTTAGCACATGAAGCTGGGATTGAACCAACTAAGCTACCGACCAATTTAAGTAAAACTCATTTGAGTTAAACTTAAACCAACAATTAAATAAGTAACAATTAAATAAACAACAATTAAAGAAACAACAATTAAATAAATATATAATAGGCAAACAAGAAATAGACAACAACAAGGTAATATATAATAAAATAAATGAGAAATGAATTAATAATGTAAAGTAAAGTAATAATAAGTCTGCACAGGCTGTCGGCCATATTGGTTTTAATACCATAAGAACAATGTTATTTGCGAATCCATATTATTCGTTATTTATTGACCAAAAGTTGTATATCAGGTGTCATTTAAAACTTTATCATACTGCGCTTTGGATTTGCTTTTGATATTTTGAATACATAAACTTACGCCTAGATTTGAAAAATAGGTGAAAATAAAAACTTAACATTTTTCATTTTTTTCTATAAACCTAATTAGAAATTAGCAAAGCAATTCCGACGCGCAGTTTCATTCTTGATCAAATGCAATCAGTTTGAAAAAAATCCGTATAAAAATAACTGTTTCATTTGAATACGTGAAATCATATGTCCGGTTCAAAAATAATATTGTTCTTATGGGATTAAAACCAAGATGGCCGACAGCTTCTGCTGACTCAACCTTTAGTATAAGATAAAGTACTTTTTTTCATAATTTACTAGTCATTTCCCACATCGAAATAGAGGTTTCAGGGAGTAATTTCTCAATTGTCAACAAAGCTCCCATCTTGCTAGCGCTCATTTATAAAAGATCTTTCACTGACAATACCAGTGGTATACTTAATTTTTCCATAATGACATAACAAATGTATGGACATTTCAACCTAAACAAACAACTGCCAATTTTTTAGGCAGATAAGAGACATATACCGTACATTGTTAGGGATTTAGTTAAATTATATGTTTAAAATTAAGTACTGTACAATTTTTTTCATACAGGCGCAAAGGGAATGTGAAACAAAACTTGAAAAAATTACTTTATTGGTTGTGCCTAGTTTTAATGATGTTTCCGTTCTACCATTATGTTCTACTATTTCTATCCCCATGTTCGCACGGACATTCATATAGAACAGCAAAAATCAGTACTGTAAATTGAAACAATTCTTTAAGGACTACATAATCAGAAACGTCATTTGTATTTTAAAAACCTAATTTTCATCACACCAACTAAAGAAGAATGGCTGCCATTTTGTTTTTATTTTAAAAAATATCTAAAATACCACTGGTTTTATAGCAATTTTGTAAGACACAAAACAGTTTTTAAACAACTTTACCTTTCGAATGAGTCCTAATTTGTAAAAAATCTGTTAAGAAATAAAAATTTTATGGACAAACCTTAATTCACAAGCAGTTAAAATACTGTCAAATTAGTAGCCATTTAGTTTGCATTTGAATTTCGGTTAGTTCATAAAATTGTTATTTCTTAACCGATTTTTACAAATCAGGAATCATTGGAAAGGTAAAGTTGTTAAACTGTTTAGTGTCCTACAAAATTTTTATAAAAACCAGAGTTTTTTTAGATATTTGTTAATACAAAAACAAAATGGCTGCCATTTCCAAAATAATAAAGATAATTTAAAAATATTTTTCATTAAATACTACCTTCTAACATGAAACCATTTTACGAGGTTTGTAACAATCGTAGATATAACAACAATGAAAAAAATTTTATGAAAAAAAACAAAATTGCGTCTAGCTTCTAAACAAAGCGTAAATTGTAAAAATATTGTTCTTAATTTTTAGCTTTTTTCAATCACACATATAATCTGAAAATGCATAGCCAGCCCAGCCTTTTTGTAACACCTTGTATATATATCAATTAACAAATTTTTTTGGTCACGTTTTCATTTTTATATCTTAGTTAAAAGGAAAAATTATCGGTCTTTTCAATCTTTCCATAGAAATCTTAAGTTTGTTAATTGAAAACGCACAGTTAAATATTAATTAAACTTCATTAGGTAGTTGGCTGTATTGTTGAGAGTTTGTTTTTCAAGTTTCAACATTTTTATCTCATAAGAAAAAAAGTTATAGTAGATTTTGTACGACTGTTTCTATGCAGCGGCTGATCGGAGAATACAAGGTTGGCATTAAATATGTGCGATTATGAATAGGCAGTATTTTTTAAAGATCCAGGGCCAGTAGTTTAAAGGCCAACTTCGTGAGCTATTGGTTCTCAGTTCGGTCCCAATTAATTAGTCTACATAAATGTTACAAGTGATCAGCTGATAACTACCTGCTCTTAATTTAACTTGGCTATTAATTAATAACACGTTTTAATAAATAGTCGGCCATCGTTTGTAAAAAAGTCTACATTCGCAAATAAATGTCTTGGCGATCGGCGTTTTAAAAGTAAAGAGAAAATGTAATAAATGTGTAAGTTTTCGACCATTTATCCAGCTAAGAACAATGACGTAAAAAACCAATAGACCCATTCCTTCTGGTTGCAATGGTTGAATGGGATATTATTCAACAGCTTGGAATAAAGAACTGAAATTGATACACATCAATGACGACAGACGTTCCTTAAAATTTCATTAATTTAAGAAATTATTACAGAAAGTACTATAAATTTATATTTATTCGTATTTTGCCATGTTGCAACCACAGCAAGATACAATACACGTAGCTTGAGGGCTACACATTGAGGGCTTTTAACAGTCTTCTCCGTTGGATAACTTTGCCGCAGTCCAGCTTCCGAACATCTACCTAGTGTTGCCTTTGGAAGGCCCGGCCTTTGTATGTCCTTCCGTCTCCGAACCAATGTGAACTATCGTGCCAGTTTACTCTCCTTCCCCGCTAGGCTACCAGGAAGCACTTGCAACTCCGTCGACTATCAGAGGACCGGTCTTCGTATGTACTTCCGTCTCCGAACCACTGTGAACTATCGTGGCAGTTTACTCTTCTTCCCCGCTAGATTACCAGGAAGCACTTGACACTCCGTCGACTATCAGAGGACCGGCCTTCGTATGTACTTCCGTCTCCAAACCACTGTGAACTATCGTGGCAGTTTACTCTCCTTCCCCGCTAGATTACCAGGAAGCACATACAACTCCGTCGACTATCAGAGGACCGGCCTTCGTATGTCCTTCCGTCTCCAAACATTGTGAAAAATCGTGGCAGTTTACTCTCCTTCTCCGCTTGGCTACCAGGAAGCACTTGCAACTCCGTCGACTATCAGAGGACCGGCCTTCGTATGTCCTTCCGTCTCCGAACCACTGTGAACTATCATGGCAGTTTACTCTCCTTCTCCGCTTGGCTACCAGGAAGCACTTGCAACTCCGTCGACTATCAGAGGACCGGCCTTCGTATGTCCTTCCGTCTCCGAACCACTGTGAACAATCATGGCAGTTTACTCTCCTTCCCCGCTTGGCTACCAGGAAGCACCAGTTATCAGCAGCCGACGTCCGCGTTTAGCAGTTGAACATTACTTCCCTTGAAGCCGTTTCACGTTTAGCAGTTGAACATTACTTCACTTAAAGGCGTTTCACGTTTAGTAGTTGAACATTACTTCATTTGAAGCCGTTTCACGTTTAGTAGTTGAACATTACTTCCCTTGAAGCCGTTTCACGTTTAGTAGTTGAACATTACTTCCCTTGAAGCCGTTTCACGTTTAGTAGTTGAACATTACTTCCCTTGAAGCCGTTTCACGTTTAGTAGTTGAAAATTACTTCACTTGAAGCCGTTTCACGTTTAGCAGTTGAACATTACTTCACTTGAAGACGTTTCACGTTTAGCAGTTGAACATTACTTCCCTTTTCACGTTTAGCAGTTGAACATTACTTCCCTTAAAGGCGTTTCACGTTTAGCAGTTGAACATTACCTCACTTGAAGCCGTTTCACGTTTAGCAGTTGAACATTACTTCCCTTAAAGGCGTTTCACGTTTAGCAGTTGAACATTACTTCACTTAAAGGCGTTTCACATTTAGCAGTTGAACATTACCTCACTTGAAGCCGTTTCACGTTTAGCAGTTGAACATTACTTCCCTTAAAGGCGTTTCACGTTTAGCAGTTGAACATTACTTCACTTAAAGGCGTTTCAAGTTTAGCAGTTGAACATTACCTCACTTGAAGCCGTTTCACGTTTAGCAGTTGAACATTACTTCCCTTAAAGGCGTTTCACGTTTAGCAGTTGAACATTACCTCACTTGAAGCCGTTTCACGTTTAGCAGTTGAACATTACTTCACTTGAAGGCGTTTCACGTTTAGTAGTTGAACATTACTTCCCTTAAAGCCGTTTCACGTTTAGCAGTTAAACATTACTTCACTTGAAGCCGTTTCACGTTTAGTAGTTGAACATTACTTCTCTTGAAGCCATTTCACGTTTAGCAGTTGAACATTACTTCACTTAAAGGCGTTTCACGTTTAGTAGTTGAACATTACTTCACTTGAAGCCGTTTCACGTTTAGCAGTTGAACATTACTTCACTTAAAGGCGTTTCACGTTTAGTAGTTGAACATTACTTCCCTTAAAGCGTTTCACGTTTAGCAGTTGAACATAACTTCACTTAAAGGCGTTTCACGTTTAGCAGTTGAACATTATTTCCCTTTTCACGTTTAGCAGTTGAACATTACTTCACTTAAAGGCGTTTCACGTTTAGCAGTTGAACATTACTTCACTTAAAGGCGTTTCACGTTTAGCAGTTGAACATTACTTCACTTAAAGGCGTTTCACGTCTAGCAGTTGAACATTACTTCCCTTTTCGCGTTTAGCAGTTGAACATTACTTCCCATAAAGGCGTTTCACGTTTAGTAGTTGAACATTACTTCACTTGAAGCCGTTTCACGTTTGCATTTGTTAACAAATATGTATTTTTAATTTTAACATTCTTTATAGAACAAGAGTGACTAGCGCCTCCTGAGACAGTTGTCTTTCTTTTTTGATTTATTTTTTAAGTAATATTAAATTAGAACAATAGTTACTTGTAAATAAAAAATAAACCAAAACAGAGAAAATCTGTCTCAGGAGGGCACAAGATAATAATTATGTTCTCTTTCAAAAAAAGGCTAAGTTTAAAATTATAACTTCATAAATAAATTCCAAAACTATTTAGTAAGCCTTTGAACTATTTTAAGGTTATATAAAATAAATTACCTCTGTCAACAGTTCAAATTTGTTGTGATGTGTAACGATCGTTCCAGCATAATTATGCCATCTTCAGATACAATGCCACAAAGGTTTCAATGAACTTTATAAAACAAAAACAGTATAGATTGACATTTTAAAAATATTATAAAACAAAAACAGTATAAATTGACATTTTAAAAATATTTTTAAAATGTCAATTTATACTGTTTTTGTTTCCTAAAGTTCACTGAAACCTTTGTGGCATTATATCTGAAGATGGCATAATTATGCTGAAACGATCGTTATAAACATCACAACAAATTTGAACTGTTGACAGAGGTAATTCATTTTATATAATCATAAATAAAGATGTAATCTTTATTTACGTTTAACATTGGCCTTATAGAGAATTAAATCCAATACGGCTGCAGGTGTAGAAAACTTAACTGTACATCGCTTTCTGTACAGTGTAATGGTGTCACCAAAACTCCAGTTCGGATCGATAATCTATAAAACCTGATTAGGGTCTTGGACATTTACGTGACACGGGCAGCAAGACATTCAGCTAGACCCCAACATGTCCTATCAACCCTGCAATGGGCCTATGGGGTCTTATATCAGGGGGAAGATAATCGCTTATCGATTTTTAAACAATGCTGTTTGCGATACATGCATAGATGCTAATGGACACTAAATGACTATTTTACAATAGATGATAAACTATATTGTCAATAATTGTACTGTGTCAAGTACAATAAATAGGAAGTTGTATTAGATATAACCCACAGGGATGTGACAAGAAGAAAGATAAGATATATTATTGATAAGAGTGTTGAAATGAGGATTATTACAGGCCTGTAATTGAATAAAATGAATACATTATTTATTTCCCCAATAATAAACAAAAACAATAAATGGTTCTAAAATATTGGCACAAGTGTTCCCCTATACTAAACACTAAAAAATCAAAACTTTGAAAATTACCAGTTTGATTCCCAAATACAGTATGTGTTTTTTTCTATAACTAAAAAACTACTCAAGTTAGAGACATGCAATTTTTACTAAAATATTTTAAATTGTAATTCACGTCTTTCCTGAAAACTTAATCAAAACGATAGGGCCGTGTTTGAGAAAATTCCATTTTTGTATGTTTTTCCCATAACATAAATATAACAAAAATTTCAAAAAAAATTGAAAAAAACAGTCTGGAGATATTGGTTAAATAAACCTAAATAAAAAATTTCTCAAAAATTTATCTGTCCGTTTGGTTTCCAGCGAACTGCACATACACATAAACAGACATATATATAGACAGAAACCAAAACTTTTATGCACATGCCCTGACCAAACACGCTTAATTTAATAAAAAACGCTCTTTTTTAAACAGATCGATCAATGCATAGTTTTAGTAGTATTTTATACTTTTTTTTCAATAAAGACACTTTTTGTGTTCAGCGAACCCTAAAATGGATTTTTATACCAACTTGTAAAAAATGTTGGTGTACCATCACAATACGTTCTCTATGCTAACTCATATGGGAGAAAATAAAAACTGAATATCTTGAGTCCAGCAACAATTACACATCGCTCGCAACCTGTGTAAGCGATCAGTGCAGCTGTATCAATTTTATTTTTTTTTTAATTTTTTTAAGTCTAATTAACAAACTTAATTTTATAAATTTTACACAGTGTGTGGTTTTAATTTGTATTTATTTATTTATTTTTTACACGGAATAAATTTCAAAACAGTGAATGTTTTCGTGATGAATTTATTGATAAAATTAATAATTTTTTTCTTTCGTTTTCTATACATTAAAGCTTAAACATTTCAACTGATGGAACTGAAAACTAACACCATGATATAAAGTTAGGATGTATATTTTATACTTTATAATTGATTAAAGGTGTTAAAAATATTCCACGCTTTAGTTTCAGAACCGAATCCCCGGTGCAAGTTAACAAACGGGAAAATTACAGAAATCTCTAGCAAATGGATTTTCTCATGGTTGTAAAAGATTTGCATGGTTTAAACCAGCTGTTATACTTTAATAGTAAAAGCTTACATTGAATTATTATGAGTGAAAAACTACAGTAAAATAGAGTTCCTCATCCATACAGGTAAAGAGAACACGACTGTTACAGACACAAAAATGGACAACAATTGTACTAAAGATGAGGATGGAGTAAGAATCGAGGAAGTATATAAACTCAGCTCAGATGTGTGAAGAACTTGATCTTCGTAAACAACTCAAGTAAGCTCTCCTGAATACAATAACCCCAAGTCCTTAAGGGGGCTGATCCGGTTTGCGCAATCTTTAAATGTTAACCAATGTGAAATTTTTAGGTTAGGTTTGTAATATCTTTCTTCAAATAAAAAAAAAAAAATAGTTTAAAATCCAAAAATGTACCGGTTAAATTTTTTTAAATAAAAACAAAACAAATTTGTTTTAAATGTTAACAGGATAATTCTGTCGTTTCTTGAAATATCCTTAATATTAAAATGTTGCCTGATTGCAAGGCACAGACAAGCAGCACAAACTAAAATTATAACAATATAACGAATTGAATGTTACGAAGAGGATTTTATTGATAAAATCTGAAAATATAGTATTATCTTAGGGTAATATTGATAAAAATGTATAACTATTTAAATTACGATAATACGTAGTTTAGGCCATTCACACAGTAACACAGATGTGGTGAAAATTTGGTAGCTGTAGCGCTTATAGTTTTTGAAATATCATGTAATTAATAAAATAAATTTGCGGAAAATTGCCGCAATGGTCAGAAAAGTATCCTAAAATCCCCATGTACCAGCTTTAAAGTTTTATCCGCAACTAGGTCAACAGAAATTGTAGACCTATAAGGGTTGGATAAGGGAAAATGTTCATAAATGAACGTAGAAAAACACAAAAATATTTTAACAGTTTTTTTTACTTGATCAGCCTCCTAAGAAAATTGTCTAAAAGATGAAGATGGGGTAAGAATAGATGAAGTATACAAACTCAGCTAAGATGTGTGAAAAACTTGATATTGGTAAACAACTTTACTGAAGTTAGCTCTCCGGAATACAATAACCTCTAAACAAAACCCAAGCCCTTAAATTATATAACAAACCGAGTCCGGCCCTTTTAAATGGTAAAATAAGTATCGATTTTAATAAAGCAATTAAATCCTAATAATACACTATGGACGTTTTTAAGAAAGACGCAAACTATTAGTAAACAAATGCGGTAACAACTTCAGAAATATTATCATGAGCCTTATTTTATTTGACTCGATTTGTGACAAACATAGATTTTTAAACAAAAAATATAAATCAGCCAATTGTTTTCATCTTAGAATGAATTAAGTTTTTTTCGTATTTTTTTATATCAATTAGTTTCGTATTCCTTCATCATACTTCTGAAAAAATAAATAAATAAAAGTTTCACTTACCTAATAAGCCTCGTTTGAATGCTGTAACAAATCAAAACCACTAATTAGTAAAGATAATCACTATATTTGAAATACATATAAAAATACAACATTGTTAAATTTAGAACTAAGCGGTCCCCCCGGTTTTCAAGATTTTTTTACTAGTGAATATTAACACCACGTACTGGAATTCATATAAGTATTTCCCCAGAAATACCAAATTTGACAAAAAATTTAAAAAAAAGAAAAGAAAATTTTACACTAGAATAATCCATATTACATTAATATTATGTAGTTTTTCTTGCTAAACATGTATATAACATTCATTTCTTCCTACGACAAATTAGGTTAGATAGGTTGAAAAGCTTGGATTAAGTTTGATTAGGTACGGCTAGGTTACTTAACTAGCATTTTATTTGGTACATTTTATCGTTGATGATAGGTAACTTGTAACGAAAATAACCTTACCAAACATAACCTAACAAAATATTGTAACCTAACCGACGTTTTTTGTTGAATACCTCCGTTAGTATTTGTCGTACAAGGAATTGGGTGTCATATTCGTGTTTAGGAGTTTTTACTTTAATTGATTATTGTAAAATACAGTTTTTTTGTACAAAATATTCTCCTTTTTTGCAATTTTGCTTTTAAAAATGTGTATTTCCTGGATAAAACTCCTATGGATTCGTGTTCGTCAGGATATTAATGATAAGTTTTAAAAAATCATTATTTTCAATATTTAACACAAAAATAAATACAGATACAAAACACAACATTCCTCAGCAAGGCAAACACAAAACCAACTAAATGTTCAAAAATACACAACCAGGATCAGATTCGACACTAATTGAACGATTGTAACACAATCTGTGAACCAGAAATAAATAATTAAATATCCTTTTGCGAAATCAAACGTTTGTTTGACATAACCTTATTGTAATGAAACAGTAGGTCAATTTAAGAGGCTGCAGATGCTGTCGGCCATGTCGGTTTTAATCCCCTAAGAACAATGTTATTTTCGAACCGGACATACGATCACGCGTATCCAAACTAAACAGTTTTTTAAAATTGATTTTTTTCAACTGGATTGCGTTTAATCAAGAATGGAATTGCGCGATGGAATTTCTTTGCGAATTCCTAATTAGTTTTATAGAAAAATATATAACAAATATTTACTTTGAACTTTTATTTTCACCTATTTTTCAAAACTAGGCGTATGTATTCAAAATATCAAAAACAAACACAAAGGGCAATATGATAACGTTTAAAATGACACCTCATACACAACTTTTGGTGAATAAATAGCGAAACAGTATGTATTCACAAATAACATTGTTCTTATGGGATTAAACCCAATATGACTGACAGTCTCTGGAGAAATTAATAACTAAATACCACTTCAACGAGCAAGAAGCGCAAATATCCTCTTCTCTACATTGACTTGCTGAAACACTCAAGCAGATAGTCTGCCATTTCAACAACCCACCTGAGGGGGCCGTTTCACTTCACGAAAATCACCAAAAACGTATTCACATTCGAGGACTCGGTCCGTAATAATGAGCGTACGTTAACACTTGAAGTGTCGTTTGATAGAAGACCTGTTCTAGTAGACCACAGATGATTTTGTAAAAATTGTCATTTAAAAATAGACAGTTAAATACGTGAATTTTTAAATGTAATTCTTGACGATTTTAAATTAAACAATCTCATAACATCAACTAATGATTCATTCCATTGGACCTTTGATAATAATGTAGTGTTCAATTGTCTCATTATAATAATAAACACGAGTCGTTCAGTTGCTAACAAAAGCATGTTTTAGCCCGTTTACGGTAAGACTTTCCACCGATGGTTTGGCAGTTTGGGAAACGGGAAACGGCACATTAACGGGAAAGAAGAGTTCGGCTAAGACGGCAGACAATGAATTTATGTTCCGAACGTGCTTGGCTTATCAATTGACTACACTTATTGCCGGAAATACGAGCGATCAAAGTTTCAATCTATTGAAGGCACATTTTACTGTTTTTTGTGCAATGTTATCGGTTGTATTGTAACATTTTTACTAACTCTCCGTAACTGTTGTGTAATGATTTATTGGTTTTAAAAATTTTATATACTAAATACTTCTGTAAATATAATAGTTAAATAGCATGAATTTGTATCTTATATTCTTTTTATGCGGTGTACATTTTTATTTTTTGTAAAAAGGTAAATAAACGAAAATATAGTACTGAACTGGCAATCAGTGTTAGTCAAATATTGTTTGGGAAACTGTCAACATTAATTTATCATTACTACCGTACATATATGGATGGATGGGAGGGGATGTTTTTTTTTTTTTATTTATACACATGCAAATTAACCACTTGGTATATTAGTCTAAAGTGTGATGACTGTTTCTTAGGCATAAAAAAATCTTTTAAATAATGGCATATTCCAACGTCAAGAAAAAATGTACTTCCAATGTTCGAAGTACTTCAAAGCCACTTAAAACCCCTTAATCAAATCCAAATTCCCAGCTAATTAAACTTTTCCTTAGAACAATTAAATAATTAGCTATACCGATCAACTTCAAACTGACAAAGCTCACTTCATAAGTGAACTCATTCGTGTAGACTGCTAAATTTTTTTTATACATAGATTGTTATGAGGAAATATGAAAACAACAAAAACATATTTTCAAAATACAACAGAATTTTAAAAAACATCATGAGATATTTCTAATAACTACAATACCCCCTCCAACCTTCCCCAGTCCACCTAGGCATCGCCACAGGGATTCAGTTCCGATTTGACGTTCGAGTTCATCCTCCCCCCCCCCGTGAGTATTTCTGGTTCCCCCCGTCCTGGAGGAGTTGAAAAATCAAACGCTGTTTGGATTTTTTTATATATAAACGAGCCGGTGGCCGAGCGGTCTAAGTCGTCAGGACTTTGAGCTTGGGTTAGAGATAGCGCTGGTTCGAATCCAGCCTGGACTGGTAAAAAAATTTAGATTTATCTGTAATATTCACCTTCTACTGTACTGGTTCACCCCCTTACTCTGTCTAAATAAGTTCCTCGCACAGATCAATAGTCTATGTGGAATGGGCAGAGTAAGGATAAGAAAGATATCGGCCTCTCCTTTTGAAAAAAAAGGATAAATTGATTTTTTTTCAATTTAATAACCTGCTCTGTGTAGTATACTGTTGAGCATTATCATATTTTGTATTTCATACTGCGTTTCATATTTTGTCTTAATTGTGTTGTGTGATGGTTTTTATGAACACGTGACATTCTTAACAACCGTAGTCTACTAGCATGTAGTTTTTAGGTTTTTCTTCGTTTATTATGGGTTAAGGAAAAGAAAAAACAACTACTTGTAAATGTAGGCTAAGGTAGCAAGTAACATCTGAAGACTACGGGATGTTTTTACCTGTCGAAACGTTGAGTATGTTCCTTAAAATACTTGAAACATTGGAAACCTCCAATAATTGTCTACCAATCAAGACGTTTTTAGTTAGTTTTGTCTCACTCGGATAATAAATGTATTTGTTTTTTTAACTTATATAAGGAAATAATTCGTAAGCACAGTAATAACCCCAACCACATCAAACGGCAAGTCAGTGATTCTTTATTATTTTATTCGTAAAAGATCAAATGTCACGGTGCACGCTATTTTGTCTAGCTCTGTAAGGACAACTGTTTTACCTACCGGTGTTCTGGCTGGGTTCCAAGAACCACACCAACTGGTTATATCTATGTTATGATCAGTTCTTGCCAATAATACAAGCGACAGAAATGTCAGTCACTATTCTGAGAGAATCAAATACCACAGGTCAGCTCCATTACCGGTACGCTATAACTATAGTTCATTTATTGAATCTCCCAACTTGACTTCAGAGCGCTCCTACAGCAAGCGATGGAACTACTAGGAGGTTGGGAACGCTACGACCAATTGTGATGCGATATTAGCCAGTCGTAACCAAAACAACATTGTAACGTCTTTCATGGTTGTCACGTTTCAAATTGTTTGATAAAGCACATTATGCATTTTTCAAATTTTGTCTCAAATAATAATGAACTAATTTTTGAAAGTTCTTAAGAATATTGGGGGGGGGTGAAATATTTTTATTTACGAAAAGTAAAGTTTTTCCAAAATTAAAAATTGAAATGTGTTTTGTTTTACCAAAATATAGCATTGTAGGTACTCAGATTGTGCGGAATTTCGTCCTGGTCAGGAATATGTAACGGTTTTTGAAATCGAACCATTTCTAAGAACGTTAGCACCATAAAAGTGCCTTTTTGGATTAAGTTTGTTTTTATAGGTTAGGTTGAATATTGTTATGTTAGGTTAGTTATTTTTTAGATAAGGAAGGTAACATTCTGTTAGTTTAGATTAAGTAAGGTTAGACTGGCTTTATTAATTATTTGTTGTTGAAACCTAACCAACGCTTAACATAATCTAACCAAACCTAACAACCCTACTAAAATCAGCACATTTTTGGTCCTAACGTGCTTAATAATTTTCCGATTTCAAAACCCTTGGCATATTTGTGATCAAGACATAAATCCCTTTAATTTGAGTACGCACAACAATATATTTACACCTACAACAATAGATTTAGGAAGGTAAACACTGTTCCGTTTTGCCTCATTTTTATAGTTTTCCAGGCTTTCCACGCAAAAATCTTTGCAAGTACTTTCAAAATTAGCCGGTTATATAGTGTTTTCAGAAAAAAAATTTAAACATGCATAATGCGTTATATCAAATAATTACCCGTTTCAATTCTATACCTACAACAATCCAATAACCTGCTCCTTTGAAACTGTGGCTTTGTTTAGGAGTAAACACTATTATGATACAAGATTTTCTATTGTTTTAAATACCTAATAAATGTTTGTTTATAATTGTTTATATATTATTAGATTGGCAGACAAATTGTGCGCTTGACAACACCTCGCGTCAGAGCTTCAATCAAACGCCACTAAGTACGCTGTTGTCAAGTCGGGAAATCTAGTATAATTCTGTACAAACAAAAATAATAACATCTTCGTTTCTTCAACACAAGAATTTAGCTATCATTAATAACTATTCAAACCTTCAGCTTGACTAAATTCACAATTTATAGTTTTTTCCTCGTAACGTCAATTCGTTCCTCGGAACACCTAAGCATCAATTCGTCAATATTATTCCACAAAACGAAATCAGACACAAACAAATACAAGAATAAAATTTGTATTCAACTACGTTTTGTATTTTCAGAATTCGTTTTTTTCTATTTATGTCCTTTTTACGAAAGTTTTCATTGTCATCCCTAGCAATCGCGTAATTTGCGCCCATGGGTCATTTATTACACATCATTCCAGCACTGGCTGTAGTTAAGTGGCTCAAAGCAAGCACACGAGTTGCATGATTGAACGAGAATTTGACGTCAAACGTAACCATGCACACGGTTTTCATTCGCACAAAAATACGTTGATAACTAAAAGACTCATGATGAAGAATTTTACTTGCAGAGTGCATACTTTATAGTCCACACACACAAACCAAATAAAATAAAACTCACATAAACTAATAAAATTAATTAAACACCATTTTAATGGATTATGTGAGCTTTTATTTCTACAAACTTAAAGACTATTCGGTAGTTGCAACACTGAAATAATATCCAACGATACCCTTTTGAACACATAAAGAGACTCTATAGATGCCAAGTTGATAATCGGCGTATATACGTAACTACTCGACAGTTAGTTCCTGCTTCACTACAGGGTGATTCCCTTCCCTCCATGGTTCTCTCTAAACTATCGCATGAATAAAAGAGCCCAGACTGCTTCCGTTCTCCTAGATAATGATGTTTTATAGCCTATGATTTTACTTTAAGAGGATGAAAAGTACTACAATTATGTCAGAGTTAGTAGAGTTGACCTTAAACATTTCACAATGAAAACCAAACCAGCCAATCTGTTATGTCAGGTTTATGTTTTTTCTATCTACTGTTGAAATAAATAATCAAATTGAATTAATGTCAATACTACTCTTATGGAAAATAAATAGTTCCAAAGAATAGACATAAACTTTCCCCATACTTAACACTAAAAAATCAAAACTTTAAAAACTATCAGTTTAATTCCCAAATATGTTTCTTTGCCATATTTGTATTATATATATATATATATATATATATATATATATATATATATATATATATTAAGACTTAGTACAATCAAAAATATAAATTATATGTCAAAACTAAAAACGTTATGAAACATAGGAATTTTTCATCACAAAGTTAGACGCTCTATTTAAAAAAAGTGATAGAATCTTTAAACGCAGCATTATACTTCTTTAAAAAATATGAAGTTTCCATTTAAAATATCTTATACTAAAGAAGCCTACATTTCAAAAAAGGAATATTGAAAAAATTATACAGCATTTACAAAAATTATTACATTTTACTTTACTTTTAATTGGCCGAGCGGTTTGAGGCGTTAGAACTCGGAAGATCCTTTGGCCGAGCGGTTTGAGGCGTCAGAACTCGGAAGATCCTAGGCCGAACGGTTTGAGGCGTCAGAACTCGGAAGATTCTTTGGCCGAGCGGTTTGAGGCGTCAGAACTCGGAAGATCCTTTGGCCGAGCGGTATGAGGCGTTAGAACTCGGAAGATCCTATGGCCGAGCGGTTTGAGGCGTTAGAACTCGGAAGATCCTTTAGCCGAGCGGTTTGAGGCGTCAGAACTCGGAAGATCCTTTGGCCGAGCGGTTTGAGGCGTTAGAACTCGGAAGATCCTTTGGCCGAGCGGTTTGAGGCGTTAGAACTCGGAAGATCCTTTGGCCGAGCAGTTTGAGGCATCAGAACTCGGAAGATCCTTTGGCCGAGCGGTTTGAGGCGTTAGAACTCGGGAGAGCCTTTGGCCGAGCGGTTTGAGACGTTAGAACTCGGGAGGGCCTTTGGCCGAGCGGTTTGAGACGTCAGAACTCGGGAGGGCCTTTGGCCGAGCAGTTTGAGGCGTCAGAACTCGGGAGGGCCTTTGGCCGAGCGGTTTGAGACGTCAGAACTCGGGAGGGCCTTTGGCCGAGCGGTTTGAGACGTCAGAACTCGGGAGGGCCTTTGGCCGAGCGGTTTGAGGCGTCAGAACTCTGAAGCTGAGTTAGAGATAGTGCAGGTTCGACCCAGGCATTGAATGTTAAGGTGTTATCAGTAATATTCACCTTGTACTGTACTGATTCTCCCCCTTACTCTGTCTGATAAGTTCCCCGCAGGTATCAGTAGTCTATGGGGAATAGGCAGAGTAAGGTTTTTTTTTTAATAATTACGTATCAGGAAAGTTGTTATAACCGATTTATAATCACCTTCCTTTTGTAACCGTTACATACAGAATGATTGTATGGAACAGTTATATTCCATCGAAAATCAGCTCACTGGCGTTATATATAAATAGAGTTCAAACACATTCAAATTGCAACGTGTTTGCAGTCTACACAGTGTTACTCCCGCGATGACGTCACGGGCGGGAGGGTTGTGCATGAATGAACCTTCATTAGTGCACAAGTCACAAATCCAATCGTACCAACTTCAGTGCAGAGGCAGCATTTTTTTGTGTTTAGCTGAGGATTACTCTCTGCTTAAACCTGATTACTTGTAACATATAAACATTTATTATTTTTAAAGCTCTACTTACAAAAAAAAATTAGAAAACTTATGAAAATATAATATTATGATCATTTAGACCTAGCTAACAGTACCAATATATCTTAATAATTTATATGTGCAAAGTTGGTAAAGTAAAAGCTAAAATGCTGATTCGTTTCGAATTAAATTATATATAGATATACTCAGTTAGTTCAACATTTTTAACTGTGATAAACATGATTCCTAAAACGCTTAGTTTTCCATCTGACTGTCCCAATCTGTTTTCTACATAATTTATCATATCTTAATAAACCCACAAGTTATTATCTTCAAACTCGGTAGATGTATGAGGAATAATAACACCTAATTTAGTACAGAGTATTAAGTTCCTACTTTGTACCATTTCAAAATGGCGGCTATTTTTAGTTTTCAACGCTATGTTAAAACATATAAATTTATTTAAAAACTACTAGATACATAAAAATTGAAAATTTTGATTTCCTAAAAGATAGTATGAATATGGTTAGTAATTCATACATTTTAATTTTTGTAATCTAGTACATGCTAATTTTGTGTCAATTTAATTCAATTTGCATGTTCTGTAATAGAAAAATTACATCTTACCAGCTATTAATGATCCGATCTTTAAAATGTTTGGTTTCATCTTTTAGAAAATCAACATTTTCAATGTTTGTTTACCTTAGTTTCTTTTTATAATTTATACTCTCTACGATATTAAGCTTTAAAAATTAAAAATATCCACCACTTTGAAATGATACAGAGTAGGGACTTGATAGTCTATAATAAATTAGGTCCTGTTATTTCTCATACATGTACCGGGTTTGAAGATAGTATCTTTAGAGGTTATTAAGATATTATAAATTATATAAAAAACATATTCAGACAGGCAGAAAACATTTTTCTTAGGTTTCATTTAAGTTTATCCTGAAATTTTGAAAGGGTTTTTTAACAGATTGTATACAGTTTTTTTAAATTGTCATTATTCATTCATTATTAAGGCGTTATTAAGATTTTAGAGATATGAATGAAATACGAGGGGCGAATGAGTGTGTGAGTGTAGAATAACGAGTGTAGTCATTGTTACAGACTAAGGTCGTCTGTTCTTTAGGAAGAGCCACTTATTAATATCTTAAAAGCCAGGACAACTGAGGAGCCAACAGTTTTAACGTAAAATCCGAACCACGAAGTATTGGTTTGATGTTCAGCTAACTGTTCGCCCAATACTCAGTTCTCTCCCTACCTTGACTACCCAAAATGGAGCCTTCTAGTACTGTCCACGTCGAGAACCATAGAACCCATCGCCTACATTCTTCACAACACTTTGTCCCCAAGTAGCTGGATCACTGCACTACGCCACTTGTGCCAATATAGCGATTGGTTCGCCATCAGGGAAACGTTTGGCCATAGCGGTGTTTTAATAGTCGTCTGCGTGCTCGTGGCCTCATTTGTGAGATCACCAATTTCGTAGGAACTGAACTTGCATTATAAAAACTCACAGTATGTTACGTGTTCCAATTCATTCATCTCTTTTTATTGTGATGTATACAAATATTGTATATCCAAAGTATTTTGATTGCATCTTTTTATCAGCTATTTTGATAGCAATATTTGGGTTTTCAAATAACACTTTTTATTTCTTTTTTTTCTGGGCTATTTCTTTTTTGTTTGATTTCTTCTCTTCTTCGGTAGTTTTTATATTGCAAAATCCTTCAACCAAAAATAAAGCAGCATCGGCTAAGTATTTTTTTATCTTGAATATACATTTTTTTTCTTTTCTATATTATATAAAAATCGGAAAAAATAATCCTAACCATGTTACTTTTGCTGTGTAAAATTTTAATTTATGATGTGTAGGTATGATGAAAAGTTCATTTCTTCTATTAGTATGTGAAATTGTCAATAATATCACAAGTTGGGGTTTTCTTTATGAATAAAATTGTATCGTAATTGTATTTTCAATGTAATGCTACAATTTTCATATATTTTAAATAAACTACACCTTGTTTAATCATATTCAACGTATTAATAATTCTCATAGCTCCTATTTGTGGTTCAAAAGGATTTTACACTAAATATAATGGACTTCCCACTAAATATAATTAGTCGAGATTCTTTTGTAAAAATTATATGAACTTCATGACGGCGCGTGGGTTCACAATTCAAAACGTCGTATATGTTTCCCACTGCAGTAAAACCATTCTTTTCATTTAAAACCTAAAAATATTCCTCGAATATTAACACTCTTTACTTCAATATTCCACGACATAAACAATTTTAAAATACTGCCAATAATTGATTCCGTTGAAATATTTAATTACATGTTTAACTTGAAGTAAGTTTTAATTCATTTCGTCGACACCTCCAGCGTTAATTTAATTACGTTTCCGGCGGGTGTTATTGCTACTTGCTACCTACATAATGTTGGAAAGGGTAATTTGGTTTAACTTAATTTTAAACTTAATTGGATGTTGAAAGTGGAATTTGTTTCCTTTTTTTCAACGCTTAGATTTATTTATAAAGAACACTAACCTTGTTGTTCTAAACAACTTTAGTTAGTTTCAAGAGTAAGTGCATTCATTCATTAATGAATGGTTAATTAATTTATATTCCTGGACTTTTGCTATTTTTATTATTGTATTATTTATTTATTCTTAGAACCTTGTTAAGATTGAACTTAAACGGTTCAATCTTAACAATGTTTTGTATTTCGTATCTTATTTTTGGTACTTATTCATGTTTTTATTTTTTATTTTTATTTATTTTTATTTTTTTTTTTTTTACATAATTACATAGTTTACATAGTCCTAAGATATTTGTTAGAAGTTTATGATTAAATTAGAACGTCGAGTATTTTATTCTTGAATTGTAATCCATTTGTATGGCATACGTTTTTTTATTATTTATTGTGTTTATTTTTAGAACATGTTTAGTAGGTTGTGCATTTTGTGGAATATCATGACTTGGGCTCCATCCACATGATAAAAATTGTAATAACCTGTTTTGTGCCAAGAATATAAAATAAAAAAGGCAGACCTCTTTATTGTTAATAATGAACAGGCATAAAACATTGTTTTATTTATTTTTTCATTACTGTTGTTTTATCTAGGCTAAAAGAAGACAATTGTTGAGTTAGAAGAGTGTGAGGACGTTTAACCCTCGAACGCACAATGATCTCTGTTTTCAAATCACAACTTAATAAAATGTGGCTTTGATATATTTTTACAGTGCCAGAAAATTGTAAAAGATTTCAGGAGAGGAAAAGTACACGGGACAGACAAACTAAGTCGAACACTAACCAACCATATTTTAACATGACAATTACCATCAAAAAGAGAATAAAGATTCTATATTTATTAAATTACTAATTTTTATGCAACACTATGTCGTCCACATAATACTACATGTATCACGGGTGTTGGGAATAATGTTAAAATTTGTTAACAAGTAACAAAATAACGTCAGTGTACCAAACCCTTAATACAAATAATCCAAACTCGATGCACTCGCTCATCACGAAATCTCCGAAACTACTGAACAGATTTTGACAAAATTTGAAGGGAAGTTAGTTTTGCATCATAGAGAGCTGAAGACAGGATTTCTCAAAATTCCATTTCTAACAGTTTTAAATGACCCCTGAACGTTACATTTTTTCAATAAGAGTAACTTGGCATTAATCTAATAACTATCTCAAACAGCTGATATAAAAACAAGAAACGTAACACAAAAACTTGGCCAATTTGGTTTTTAGTGTAAAATGTTTAAGGTCATTTCCACCTACTCTGCCACGGTTGCACTACTTTGCATCCTAGGGGGTTTTGTAAACTATAAAATTTGGCTGTTTTGGAGAGCGGGCAGAAGCATGAGCTTTTATATCAATGCGATAGTTTGTTTAGAGAAAATCACGGAGACAACGGGTAAACAGGCGTAGAGAACCACCCCGAACGAAAAAGGGGCTTTCGGCTAATAACACATAAAGAGAAATTAAAGTTGATTATAGAAAAGTGTTTCTAGAAATAAATGTAATTACAGTCACGTAGAAATGTAGCTGCCTACAAACAATCAAACGCAATATTACTAAACTAAGAAGTAACCTAAAATTCAACATTTCTTTATTGTACGTTGACAATTTGCATTGTATTACAAACGTCAATCTTATAACTTAAAATTAAGTAAGAAATTACAATTGCATTAATTCCAAACAAAATATATTTTAACATGTAATGAAAATTAAATTAAGTTTTATTATAATTATGTATGAATCAAATATCTAGCTGAAATACCTTGAAAATAGTTCTATTTAAATATGGAATACTTTGGCGATAATTCTATTCTATTTACATCTGGAGTAATTCTTTGACGGAGTAACAAACCTTTTCAATCAAAAAATTATGTAAGGAATTTTTAAATGTGGCTATTGTATCTACATTACGTATTTGTTCTGGTAATTTATTGTATAGTTTTGGGCCTATATTCTGAGGAAGGGTTGACGAAAGTTCCAGTCTATGTGATGATTGCCTATGCTGGTTACGAACGTTGTCAGTTTAAACTTATAATAGATCAACATTTCGTAAATGTAGAGTGAAGGCAATGTTAACATTTTGAGGGTTTTAAAATAATATCTACATGATGCTCTCCCAGTTAATTTTGCAACTATATGTATAGCTCTTTTTTTTGTAAAGTAAAGACTCTTAAAATTTACCTGGGGGGCATACACGTACGGTGGCATTAAAATAATAAGTACTTTGTAGAAAATATTTATCTACAAATTTAAGTTACTTCATATTTACACACTTAATAACGTTACATAAAAAAAATATTATTCTTCCCCTATACAGTACGTTTTAAATAAACAGCAAAAACAACCGATGCATCATGCCGTGAACTGTTTTATTTTCTGGTGCAAGATTAACAACTTTCCTGCGCTCAGACAGGCGAAAGGGTCGGTTTAAATATTTAAAACTAGTTAATTGTGACGACGGGGAATGCAATGTTCGCACCTTAATTACAACACTCACTTCCATTCGTCTAAATTCTTTCATGAGCCTGAAATACTATTTCATTAAAACTAGAATGTTAAAAACATGTTTTTTGTTTAATTGTCAAATTTTATGATAAAATGTCTTACGACACTGATGTCAATAGCACATATCTTAGTTTTATTTTTCATTTTGTATTATATATTGTTTCACGAATCACGGCAATTAACGTCAGCGCCGGCCAGGTTATTTCACTCCCTCAGAGCGCGGGTATTTGCACACTTCCATTTTCCTGTACCAATCCAGTATATCTTAGAAGGTGCTAGAATAGCAGTTAATTTGCCTGTACGTGGAGCCAGAACCGTCTCAAAATAGCGCCCGGAAGGACGATATCTCTCTCCTTATCAATTAGAGAGCTCCAGAACATTCTAGACTCGCAACAGCGCTTTATACAAAGGCATCTACCAGCCGATGAGTCAGTCTGTCAGTGGCAGAGCGAAACATTGGTCTTCGGCCTGCAGTGGAAGTGACAGTTTATGAATAGTGATAGATATTGTGTAAACACAAACTCGATTGTGATAAGTGACATTAATTATTGTTTGGTTCTGATTGAAATCGAACTGAGTACATTTAGCTTGTAAAGTCTAACATTAAATTACTATACAATTAACATTACCCGATTGTATAATAATCGTAAACATATGTTCTAATAAAAACACCAAATAGCATAAATTATAAATAAGATACGTAACACTTTATTACATCTTAATCAAATTTTAGTCAAAAGATACCAGCGCGTTACGAAAATAATGTCAATCAAATATCAACGTTTCAGCGAAAAGAAAAGGTCTAATTAAATGAAAACTGTTTTTAATATATGAGTAACCAGTGTCAAAGACGTAACGCAGGGGGGGAACGGGGAGAACAAAGTGCCCCCACCCTACGTAACGTATTTAGTCTGCTTCGGTTTGCAAGAAAAAAAAAGGATCTCAAGCCTATTATTTTTTTAAATATTTTCATTTAACTATGATGTTAACGTTTTTTGCTGTTTATTATGCTTATCATCATCATGTTTCTTTTCCCTATGACGTTTGTCTGGATGAGTGGTGAAATATGCTGTAATTTATTTATATTTTTATTCGGAGACAGTTGGTAATACTGCAACCTTCTCCCCACTCCACCAATTTATAGCTGGTCAGCTAAACACTTCTTTGAATTTACTCAATTCCTTGATGCTAAAATTCACTTTTGGTGGTGAATTTTGGAAACCCCCTCTTGATGATGAGGCCCCATATATAAAGTAGTCTACCAAATCGTATATGCCAGAGAGGTAGTTGGTCTGGTTGAGACCAACACTCGATTGTTTATACGGAGTGACCAGCAGAGTCGTAAAATCATAAAGAAACACCATTCAAATACATAACAGTTCTTTCCTTTTAAGCTATAGGTCATTTAAATCTCTTTAGCCCATTTAAACGACTGATAACCATCGATATGATAACCTAGTGACCAGATTTCCGCATTCCAATCAAGGCCGCGGCCTTCCTCATCCCCCTCCACGGCGCCGGTCTCCAGCCAACAATGTATGACGGATAGAGTATCGGTTAGTTTGCAGGCGTTCAGCTTTTCTCTTTACTGTTACGAAACACTTTATTTACAAAATTCATATAACTATGCAATTCGATGCACATATCAATAGTCATCATTTCTCAACTCTCTCCGAACATTGTAAATTGTACGTGCAAGTATTGGCATAAATTCAACCACAATAAACTTACTTGAGTACACACTCGGCAGCGGTGAGTCTGCTAGGGAGCAGCCTCGCTTTTTCACCAGTGGACACTCCGTTTTGTGAGTGGCCAATCGGTTTTATTCAACTAAAAACGGAGTTGCCACTCACAAGTCATAAGTAGACTCATCGTGGTATTTATAGTGACTCATAAACAGGCGCGTATAGTGGTATTGACCCACCCGTACACGTACAGTGGTATTGGTACACCACATCACCACCGTAAATGTATATGTGTGCGGGTGGGTCGTTACCACTGTACGTGTATGGGTGGGCGGGTGGGTCAATACCACTGTACATGTATAGGTGAGCGGTTGGGTCAATACCACTGTACATGTATGGGTGGGCTGGTGGGTCAATACCACTGTACGTGTATAGGTGGGCGGGTGGATCATCACCATCGTACATTTATGGGTGGACGGGTGGGTCAATACCACTGTACGTGTATGGTGTGATATTGTGTTATCTACCTAGTATTTTTCCACAGATAACAATCATGACTAGTATTCTAAATATTGCTTTTATCGAAAAGTGAATCGAAAAGAGTCCATTTGGGATTCTCCCTTGATCGATGCCATATATGCCTATCGGAAAGCCGACACACCAAAGTAATGGTTTGCGAAACATGTTTTATTCTGACCATTTACAAACCCACGAATACGTGTTAGTGTTTTGACACACCTAGATGGACGGCTGCGGAATTGTAAAGGGATGTTTGCGTGAATGTGTAGAGGGATGTTTACAGTTGTACATACACTCAAAAGAATACATAATATACTGACACCTCGCCTATGTGTCTCGGTTAAAACTCTGGTAAAACACCGTGGTTCAATCATTTCAATGACGTATATTTACCTTGGTCCGACTCGTCAAAACATTTTATGAATAACTTTAAAGTGTGATGGGTTTCACTCTACATTATTCAAGCTGCAACTTCCTTGTTACATAAAAAGCACATAATCACCTGTTTACATAACCGCTGCACAGCTTTAAATTCCTTATATTTTTACTTGAATAGGTAAAGAAATATTGTGCGTGATGCAGTTAAAGAAACATTTCCTCAAGGCGACCGTTTCCTTAACTGCCAAGCTACCGTTGAAAAGTCAATACCCAATAGCAGACACCTTTATACAATCAGCGGTCTAGAGCATGCTTTTATACTGTACATTAAGTGTACGGTTCGTGTTTATTATTATAATGAGTGAACAGTGTAAGATTATGAAAGGTCCAATCTAGTGGCCCATAAGCAGATAATGAGTGTTCAATTTAAAATCGTCAGTAATGGCATTTTATTTCGCATATTGAACTGTAACAGTTGTTCAAAAATAAAAAAAAAAAAAAACAGTTGCTCATTATTTACAAAAATCATTGTAAGGCCCACTTAAAGTGTTATTTATCAAATGCCACTTCAAGTGTTGCAATACGACCATTGGAACGGGTCGAATTCTTGGAATTATCATCGTTATTCATTATTAAGACGCCGAACGTCAAGAATTGGGCGAATATGAGGGACGAGTGAGTGTGATGAGTGTAGATGAATAAGTGTAGTCATTGTTACTAACTAAAGTTGACTGTTCCTCAGAAAGAGCTATTTATTAATAGCCCAATAGCCAGAGCAACTAATGGAATCCGAACCAAGTAGTATTGGTCTGATTTTCAGCTAATTGGCAAACCTGACATTCAGTTCTCTTCCCTTACAAAACATCTTAACCTTGACTACCATCCAACATGGACACCCAATACTTCTCTAGTAAGAACCTCTTAAAACCAGGTGATTGTGGCCAGGGTGGAGGGGCAGTGATCGTTAAGTTAACGGAGGAGGTGTTGTAATGAAAAGGATCGGCGAATGTGCAAAGGAAATATGTTTTTATACAACAACAGAGTTATTTAAATATAAGAAAAGATAATGCGAAGCCTTAATTTTACCTTTAAAACACGTTTTTATCGAATCTCTAAAACGTTCAAGTCTCATACAAAACTATGAAAACTTAACGTAACATATCAAGGATACAACTTGGAGAATTTTCAGTACAGGTGCCTAAAATAAATGGAAATTCACTGTAAAGACTCGTGTGTAAAATAAAAGGAGTTTCCCTCCAAAGACATTGGGGTTGGGATAAATTGTTGCATCAAGTTTCCATCCAGTTTCCCTTAGACGTTTCCTCAAGATAACGAACCAACAAACCCTCACACCACCCTTCCAATTGCCATCTTTGACATCGGAACTTTGTCAATTTGCTGAACGGTTTAGATGTTTTTTACACTTCAGGTTACAAATATAAAAATACTAACTATATCCAAACTTAAAAAATGCATCTAAAATAAAGTAAACATGATAAATATTGCCACACCGAGAAAATAATTTTTAAATATTTTTAATCGTAAAAGCGAGATTTGTTATCTTTTTATCCACAATCCAAAAACTATGTACTCTTTTATCACAAATCTCGGGAAACACTGGACAGATTTTGATAGGTAGAAACAGCCCTTCAATTTTTCCTTTTCCCATAAAAGTATAACTGGAATTGATTTAAATTAATAGTTTATTTTTAATAGCTGATAAAAATAAACATGACTCAACGGCTTGGCTTATTTAGTTTTCATTGTGAAATGTTTAAGATCATTAATTCTGAATGCACTACTTTGCACGCCCCAAAAGTAGACGTGTAGGCCGTAGAGTTTTATAGACTATAGGGGGTTTAGATAATCTAAGAGAACAGCGGTAGGATGAGCTTTTATATTGATGTGATGGTTTTGGGAAAACCACAAGGGGAGGGTAAAGAGCGTAGAGGGCTGTCAGCTAGTGTTTGTATAAATATGTCTCACATCTCATTAGCTGCTTACGTAAAATATTTGTTTTGCCCTCATGCTTCAATAATATACAGCTTAAACTATTTTTCTAGCGTTTCAGTACATTTTCGACATTATATTGTACAATTTTTACTTTCTCCCATATCCGTTAGCATAGAGAAAATATTGTGATCGTCCAAAAAAGATTTTTTTACAAGTTGGACTAAAAATCTATTTTAGGGTTCCCTAAACCCAAAAAATTGGTTTTTCGAAAAAAAATGTTTTGTGTCTGTCCGTATGTGTGTATGTGCAGTTCGCTGGATACCGAATGGATGGATCAAATTTTATTATATTTGGTATGAAAGTGTATTTAGCCAATATCTCCAGAGCATTTGTTCACTTTTTCGAAATTTTAGTTTTTTTTATGATCAAAAAACATACAAAAATGGAATTTTCTCAAAAACAGCTATGATGATTTAGATTAAATTTTCAGGAAAAATGTGAATTACAATTTAAAATATTTTAGTAAAAACCACCTGTCCCTAACTTGTCTAGTTTTTGAGTTATGGCTAAAAATATATATTTGGGAATCAAACGGGTAATTTTCAAAGTTTTGATTTTTTTTAGTGTTTAATATGGGGGAAAGTTTGTGCCAATTCTTTGGAACAATTTATTTTGCTACCAAATAATAGATAAGAGTTTCAAAAACAGCGTCAATTCTTAGTTACTACTGTACCAGCTTCCGTTTACATAAAATGTTATCACATAATCATTTTACCCAGATTTTACGATTCTCTAATTAACGTATCCGTTAAGAATCCGAAAATCCACTATTTAGACCACTTGAGACGGCTAGACCCGTTCCATATGAAATTATTTTGAATGGTTGATACAGCATCGTCAGGCGAAGGCTAACGAAGAACTCGGTGACGAATACTGGCAACGAATTCTGGAACTAACGGTGTTGGGTACTAATAATTATGCTAACCTCACATTATCGATGATCACGGATTATTATTTTATATATATATATATACAGTTAAAATTTAGCGAATCGACGTCTATATCAACGTATTTAAATAAAAAAAGGTATTCTCATGGAAAACTGCCTACAAGTCAGAATCTGGCGTTAAATATCAAGGGAACAATGTATTTAAGACGCTGCGAGTTAGATGTACTATGAACTTTGAACACAGAATTTATAATTGGCCAGTTACACGCAATCGATTAGAGGCTCCGATCCGATCAACGGGTTTACCAATGATTTTATGTTGGAATTAGATTGACAATACAAGTAAACGTGACACAATACAATTAATAATAATATTACAGTACCTAAAACAAGCCAGGTCCGAAATATAAATATTTATATATATATATATATATATATATATATATATATATATATATATATATATATATATATATATATATATATATATATTTTCGAAGGATTTTTAATTTTTTGAAGGGTTTCCGACCACGAGAAACCGATTAACACCTGTCTCCACCCTGGGAAAAATCTTATTTCTGCCCGAGAGGCTCCTAGACGTCCCGTGTTATCGACTTATAGCAGAAAAACAAAATGGAACCATTATCTACTTCTAGCAGAAAGTGGGTTATCAAACTTTAGACATTTATCTCCTAAATCACATTATGCCATTTACATTTTGGAAGATACAACATTTAAGGGATCTGCCCCCCCCCCCCCATATAAAAAATATGGTCACAAACCCTTAATTGGGTGATGGAGACAACCCTATTAATACACCCAAGTAGGGTATCAAATTAAAGGTTCTCGTCTCTTAATTACTAATATACGATCTGACTTTACTAGATTTTAGAAAAGACTATGTTTGTTGGCTACACTGCCCCAGAAATGGGAATGCATCAAAGTGCCTTGGTGAGGCCGTAAGCCAAGTTCCACAAAGGGGCTGTTAGTAAACGCGGAAGACCTAACCTACAAGGTAGAGAACAACAGACGATCCTCTGGGAGACAAGGATGCTACCTCTTCAGTTTGCAAAATTCATCTGAGCTAAACTCGGTCTCCCGGTACTGTATTATAAAATAAATACGAAATTTTCACAGATTCTTTTGTGAAACTCTCTGGTCTGAGGAAGATAAACGTGGTTTACCGAAATCAATCACCATTAATATCTGTACATTTTGTAGTTATACTGTAATAAAATTGTGTTGTGTGACGTTCACTTGACTTGTACTTCTAATAGCAAGTACAATTTTGATTAGGAAACATATGAAATTAAGAACTGATTACGAAAGAAATTAGATATCAAAATTATTCACGTATTTTTTTTTTTTTTTTTTTTTTAAGCAAAACTAGTCTTCAAAAGTTTAAAAGCGACCAAGGTTATGTGGGTTGTGCGAAAAAAGCGCACATCGAATAAAACATACATTCAGATATGTGCGAAGAAAGCGCACAAGGGCCAATGTGACATTTTAGGGTAGGGGTTACGTTACCTGGATTTTAAACACGCCTAAATGATGAAAATCTTTTAAGTATATCATCATTTAGCCAGTCCAAAGCCTGGATAAAGTGTGATAGGAATCAAAAACCAACATTAATTCAACAATTAGTAATTATTGAAATATCTACAGGCATAACCACAACCAATATAGATATTTTATTTTCTGCTTGCGTAACATTCCTTGTTTCTAAGAAGTTAGGGTGCTGGATTCCTTTTGTAACTCCAAAAGGGTCAACTGTGCGCTTTCTTCGCTGTGCGCTCTTTTCGCGACACCGGTTACGTGGGCAATCACATTCTTTAAGGAAATGTTGCGAATTTGAAACAACTTAATGTATCTTAAGTTTACTCACGATTAGACTTTTGAAAAGGGCCACAAAAAATTAAACAATTAAACTTTGTGCAGAGTATAAAATCAGATGTGCCTAGTAGCTGTCATGCCTACAACCACTAGCAAAGTGAACATAAAACTACTGTGCAGCCTTATCTCGGCCCCTCGTTCTAATGGCAGTAGTTAATGAACCAATTGAGTGAGATAACACTTACATAACAATCCCTTTATTTCACTGATTTATTTGTTCGATCAAACTCGCTTCTGTTTGTATAAAAAGGACTTGTTCTTTCAAATGTTAAGAGTCTATCATCAAATGCTACGTAAACGTATCATTGATGAATATCGATCGTTTTTTACCAGTCGATTCAAAAAATTAACAAGTTAGATACCGTTTAAGAAAGCCTTATATAAAAAATGTATACTAAATAAATTTATGGAGTATACAAATACCACAAAAATGAATAAGGCGAAATATGTAATAAAGTAGGCTGAATGGTCTACAAAGCCTTGAGTACGTGACACCACCTGTTTCAAGTTTAAAACAGAAATAGATGTTTTTAATTCAAAAATGAGTTTGTTTTTAATTGAAGTAAATAAATTTCCTTCACTTTCATAAAATGGATATTCACTGCAATATTTAACTTCTTTTTGTTTCTAAATTTATGTTTGGATAAATATTATTTGTTAGCTCGCGCTACATAGTTGATTATTACTGTTAATCCTGTATTATATATTTTTAGCATAGTTTACTTATTCTTGTACTAAAAATAATTGTTGTGTAGTTATAGTTTTGTCAAAATGGCTGTATTAGGTTTTTACCTGTAGCTGTTATGTAAAGAGTCATAAATAAATAATAGTTGTTTAATCTTTGGTGTACCTATTGGCTAAAGAAACAAAAATAGACCAAAGCAATGCAGCATTATCTATAAAAAAAGCGCCTTTGCTGCTATCTAACGATGAATGGTTTCAAATAACCGCTTGGGCGATTGTTTTGTGTACTATTAACTAAGCTGTTAGTGACTTCAGCGTGTGCTGGAGAGAGACAGAGAGGGAGACTGCTGACGCTATCTGTGAAGACAGAACAAGAACTTATTTCATAGGACAGGAAACCAGGCTTCACGGGACCATTGCGAGAACTAGCATTTCTATTTTAAGAGATCGTTTCAGTAGCATTTCTACAGTAAACCGTTTCAACTGTGCAGCGATACTATTACAATATTATTTATAGGCTACAATAACCGACTCAACCTGTCCCGGATTTTATCTGACTGTCCTATATACCAGTTAAGCTTAAATATAACAGGTTCAATAACGAAAAAATCTATATTTTTCATAGCACATGCACGAGAGTTTAAAACCACACTAGTATAAAAACAACAACCTTAACTTTTATGTGTTTTCTCTGACTGGTCAGTGTTATACTTCCACCATTAATGTTACAACTGCGTGCAAATTCCTACTTTTGAGCGGGCAGGCTGAATGACATGCTTTTAGTTGCCGAATGTCAAGGGTCAGCGGAGAAGCGAACTTCTTGCCACCTGTGTATACCCTATGGATCCGGTCTGGTCGTAACTTTTCACGATTACATGCTGCAATCCATTATACTTAATCTTAAATGGGAATAGACTCCATTACCACTGGATCGTCAAGGCAATATCATGACGTCATCTGCGTGAGGCCATCGTGAATTGCGACCTTGAACGCCGGCAAGTGAGTGTCATCAAACGACATTTATCGACATTACAACCGTTCTGTTTACGAAATTGTGAATAACCTTAGCATTTACAGACAACACGAACACTGGAATCCGGTTTCGTTTTTTGGTAAATTCTCACTTGACCAAATAGATAGAGTAGAAAGAGCAAAATGATGATGAGGCCCATTCTGTCATGAAATATTCTTGCCCTTCTATGGAATTTTCATGTTTTATTTCTTGTTTGTGCCTCTTCTTTTCCTTTTTGACACTAAGCCCTGGAGGGCGGGCATTAGATACGCGAATTGACCTGAGTCAGGTAGCCGAGGTATCCTGAGGTGCGCGAAGAGGGGTCCCCTTTGTTATAATTATTCATAAAAGTGATTAGCATGTAATATTTTGTTAACGCCAAAAGCCATCAGAGTAAGCTGGAAGGGTTGAAGTCATTACGAATGATCTTTTCTAATATCCTAAGGTCTACTAATGAGTTACGAAAATTGCCGTATTTTTTAGGAGATTCTCCTTTCAAGATCCATTTTTATTATAGGTATGACCTTGTGGTTAAGTGGCTATAATGTATAAAGAAAATCAAAAGCGTACATATTATGCGCTTAGCGTAAAAATAAGCCGAATTATGCAAGTTTTACAATAGATTAATGCGAAGCTACAAGAATGTAATCAGTAAAATATTACTACATAAAAAGATGATATTTAATAAATAAATTATATTTCAAAACGAACGAAGGAAAACATGACCGGCTTAAATATATGTATGCGATCAAGAAATTTACTTCAACGATCTCAACCACTTTGTTACTTTTTTAAGAAATAATAATTTGTTACTAGTATATTTTTTAATTTCTACGGGAAGTCTGTAAGGCATGTATATTCTTGGTGAAATAAAATTTAATGTCTTGGTGTAGAACGTCAGGTTTGGTTTTGGAACCAAAACTATTATATCTGCACGCATGCTGACGCAAATAAAAAAACAATTAATTCAAGGCACTAAATTGGTTGAATAACACGCTTGTAGTGAAGTATGAAACACTGTTTATTAAAAATTATTTTATTCGTGGAATTTATAATATGAATGAATGAAAATTTTATGAATTTAAAAATATATAAATAAAAGTAATGCCGGCAATGGCTTTACTATGATGTAAGTTAGTAACTGAAGTACGGTTACTTCTGTAAGAACTTTCTTTATATCAAGAAACCCCCCCCCCCAACACACTTGCAGCCAAGTAATACAAGTAAAAAGAATGTTCCATTATCTATGCCATTTCAATGCTGAATGTACAAAAAAGTAATAGTTCCAATAATTATATTCTACTGACCTCTTACGATGATTTCGGCAACTTCCGAAGAGCGAGTATCGTTTGCCGTGATATTGAGTTTGATTCTGTATAAGCTTTTTACGAGTGAGTGTCACAACTGCAGTTTTGTGACCACGTATTTCTTTATAATTATGCTCGGCAGGACACATGTCTAAGTTGTCAACTGCCTTCCGTCTTACACTATTATTTATTTGAAATTATTTGTTGGCGAATAATTTTATGTTCCGTGTTTGAAAATGACGTCAGGATTTGACCCGGCGTTGGTATGTGTGCGAGTGCTGATGAGAAGGAAACACGGACATTCCTTGGGCCGACAACTCTCCCCTACTCTCAACTATACATTAGAGTCTAAACTGTACATTAGAGTTAAGACACTGTGTCTAGAGATGGAAATGTCTAAGATATAAGTGAAAATGTTATGCAAATGAGTGCAGATTAAAGGCCGGTTTTCACATAGGGTACCGTGCTCCTACTGTGCTCCTACCGTGTCGTGTCATGTTGAATCGAAAAATGGTCTATTGCATTTATTTTATATGGGAAAGCAGTTTGCGATTTTCACCTGACCTACCGTGCTCCTACCGTGCTCCCACCGTGCTCATGTCGTGCTGTTTCCGATCCCTCTGTGGAGCGATCGGCGACAATGACCGGTAGGCAGTCGGTAGGCGGTCTGAGCACGACAGGCGCACGGTAGGTCAAGTGAAAATGCCTTACATGTCGCCCTACGTCGCCGCATCGGCGCCCTACCCCAGCTTTTCCTAGTTCGGGTGTTCCCGAGCTCCTACGACGATTGCCGATCGATTGACTTGTTCGACTTCTTTCTTTGTTTTAAAGTAATTTTTAATTGTATCTATACATTAATGTTTGGATTAAGGTTTTCTTTTTATATTAAATATTCTTAATTTAACAATTTCAAAGTTAATATACATTTGGCATTTACAAATTAAAGTGCCTTTGTTAATAATAGTAGTGCGAATAGTTTGTTAAGTTCATTACAAATTACAAAATAAACAATTTAAGAACCCCCTCCAGAAAAAAAAAAATAAAATAAAATAAAAAAATATAAAAATGTACCAAAATAATTTGCCTACTACACTGCGCCAGTGTTCACAAAGCTTGTGTAGTATGCACGCGTGTATAGGCTACTACGTTACACTCGTGTTCACACGGCTAGTGTAGTCTGCACGCGTGTATAGGCTACTACATTACACTCGTGTTCACACGGCTAGTGTAGTAAGCACGCGTGTATAGGCTACTACATTACACTTGTCTTAACACGGCTAGTGTAGTTCGCACGCTTGTATAGTCTTTCACACTGCACACGCGTTACACGGCTAGTATAGTATACACGTGTACATACTACACTAGCCGTGTAAATAAGGGTGCAATGGAGTAGCCTATACGCGTGTGCATACTACACTAGCCGTGTAAATAAGGGTGCAATGGAGTAGCCTATACACGTGTGCATACTACACTAGCCGTATGAACACGAGTGTAATGTAGTAGCCTATACACGCGTGCACGAGTGTAATGTAGTGGCCTATACACACGTGCATAGTACACTGACCATGTGAGCATGGGTGCAGTGTGGTAGGCTTATCACTGCTTTGTTATTTTTTTTTTTTTTTTATCTGTTTGCTTTGTTTGTTGTGGGTTTAACAAACTATTCTGTCAACTTCATTTATTTTATGAACTGTAAAATTAGAAAAACAATCAACCAATTATGTACAAGCTTGTGAACTTTAAAATTTGTAAACAATTCTTGCTACAGTATATTCCAAGTGAGGAAAGACTGAAGAACGACAGGCGCACGGTAGGAGCACGACAGTAGCCGGGTCCCTACTGCCGAAAACGCGCGACATGGACACGGTAGGAGCACAGTAGGAGCACGGTACCCTATGTGAAAACCGGCCTTAACAGTTGTAGTCTTTGCCACTAAGATCGACTGGTGGTTCTTAAGAACCATTTATTAATTGTCCCAATAGTGAGAGTAACTAGAGATCTTCAGCTTAGAACCAAACCCAGCTTCACAAGCTAATGGTTCTCAGTTTGATTCCAATTAGATTGTTCCAATTGATAAAATATTTTGATACACACCAGCTGTTATTGTCATTAATTAGTGGCACTTTCTATGGAATGGTCAGCCTTAGTTTGTAACAATGACTACATTCCCTCATCTATACTCATTCAAAATCCATATTCGCCCATATCTGGATGATCAGCATCTTAAGAATAAATGTTTAAAAATTGGCCCAATTATTATTATCCTAAGTAATAATTAACTAGAGTAATCCTAGTTAATTTTTGAATAAATTCTAATTATTTTCGAACATAGTACAAAAATAAAGAACCAATTTGGAATGTTTAGCACAGCTTAATTTAAACATCCATTCACAGTATGTATGGAGTGAGGCTGAACCAATATAAATGCAAATATGTAATCAATAACTAACTGCTATTTGCTCTGAACACACCAAACTCACAATTCATCCACCTACAACTCTTCCTCAAACTGTCAACTTATCAGATAAGACAACTTTATTAATTAAATAACATACATAATTCATTTTAATTCTTTAACTACAGTATATGTGTTTTAATTTAATTAGCTTCTTTGTTTTTATTATTTTATCTTATATCAACCTTTTATACCGGGTGTTCAAAAAGTCTGGAACCCCCTTAATATTTATTTTATTAATCAACGCAGAACAATGAAACTCTAGGATTAGGTCTTCACTGTAGTTACTGACTTTTTGGTCATTTAACTGTCCTTTTTCGCTTTGGGAGGACGTCCTGTGGATGAAGTCTAAAAAATCTTAAATGTAAGTATAGGTCGAGTTACACCTCATTTTAACGGCCATTGTTAGAGAAACATTGCCACAACCCCGACTGAAAAAGGACTATTCGTTTGGAAATAACAGCCTCTCAAAGTTCCAATGAGGCCAAAATTTTAGAGGCTGTTATTTCCAAACGAATAGTCCTTTTTCAGTCGGGGTTGTGGCAAAAAGGACAGTTAAGATGGCCAAAAAGTCAGTAACCACAATGAGGAAGTAATCCTAGAGTTTCATTTTTCTGTGTTTATTAATATTATATAGTAAAATATTAAGGGAGTTCCAGACTTTTTGAACACCCAGTATGCCACATCCAGATTGTTCTAATATATGCAAGCCTAATCTAGATTTCTCCAAGAAACCATTTTGATACCCGGTACCAGCTTTAACATGATTTAATTACGTGTTAGATTTCATTCCAATCATACAACGGTTCTGATTCCTAAACGTGTTAATTGATTTCCTTATATACTGTTACAGTCCTCAGGGTCCGATATAATAAGGCGATCCCACTTTGTGGCAACTAACTCTTACTTTTGTTTACACTCACCAATTAACCAAATTACACACTACAAGATATTTATATTACCAAACAGACACTATTTAACATTCAAAATAAAACCACTATTATTTACAATAATTAATGTCACTTGAGTTTGTGTTCGCACAATATGTTTTACTGTTCGTGAACAGTCACTTGTCATTTCCTCTTCAGGCTAAAGACACAAAATTAGCAATGCCACTCAATGACTGGCATTTAAATTTTAAAATTCTCAATTGTCAAACCTTGTTTTCACTCTACTAGTACATCCACATGTTTCATCGCCTTTGTTTCTTATAACACTCTAATTACAAACTTGGCTATATTATTAGCTATAGCAATTATGACTTTGCCAATAATTTTGTTCATTGATATAGCCGATAAATATGAACAAAAGTAGATTACTAAGTGATACATAAAACTAAAATAAGATTTTATTATTTACAGAAAACTACGCTGATATAGATAGACACGTCTATTATTTATTTAAAAAAATATTTAAAAAATCAATGAGTTATAATAACCTCTAAGCCATGCTATAATTATTAATAAATAATGTTAAGTTATTATTAAAAATGCAATATTATTTATATAAAAAGGGCAGAAGGTCTATTTTTATATCCACCATACAATAAGCATCAGTTTCCAGCGAAATAAATGATTTCTACTAAATTGTATTCTATCTAAGAAACACTTACACTTAAATTTTATTTATTTATCTAAATATTTTCACTGATAAATATCAAAAAAGGCAATAAATCATCAAGCCTGATTACTGTTATTGTCAAAAACAACACGTTAATATGCATGAGGAGGCACTAAGGTCCAATATGTAAACATTCAATATACGACCCAAGATTATAATATAGCTTAGAAAATGGTAAAGTGAATTTCCCACAAAAATGTTTAGGATCAGGAACGCAAGTGAGGGTACAAATTTATGATGGAAAATTCATAAACCTTTTATATCCATGAGAAAAATAATTTCATATATATATTGTCATGAAAAGGAAACATAGGCAGCGTACCAAATCAATCTTAATATATATAATTAAACAAAATCACACCAAAACAATCACTCATCATGAAATCTTCAGAATCATTAAACAGATTTTCATGAAATTTGGAGGGAAGATAGCTTTTCTGTCTTAGGCTTAAGAAAGGATTTCTCAAAATTCTAATCCTAAGGAGTATAAACAGCCCCTCAAAGTTTCCTTTTTCCAATTTGGAGGGAAGTTAGCTTTTCTGTCTTAGGCAACGATTAAGAAAGGATTTCTCAAAATTCTAATCCTAAGGAGTATAAACAGCCCCTCAAAGTTTCTTTTTCCCAATTTGGAGGGAAGTTAGCTTTTCTGTTTTAGGCAACCATTAAAGGATTTCTCAAAATTCTAATCCTAGGGAGTATAAAAAGCCCCTCAAAGTTTCCTTTTTCCATAAGAGGAACATTGGCATTCATTTATCTAATAATTTATTTCAAACAGTTGATACAAAAAACTTAAACATGACAAAAAGCTTGCTTGATTTGGTTATCATTGTAAAATGTTAAAGGTAATTTCTACTAACTCATGGTTGCACTACTTTGAATCCCGCTAAAGTAGACTTTTAGGAGATTTTCTAGACAGTAAAACTATGTCACTTAAGAGAACAGCAGGATGCTGAGTTTTTATTGTTGTGATGAGAGAGAACCAGAGGGGAGAGTAAGCAAGTGCAGAGAACCACCCCGTAGTGACGCAAGGGCTGTAGACTATTTTTTATATAGAGCAGATAATTGATGAGAGTAGTATCTACAAGCCATTTTTTTTTTTTTTCGTAGGCCTACTGTCTTCGCCAGTGGCATTTGAATGTGATATTTAAACAATTAAACAATCTCTATGGCAAATTTAAATGGACATCCCAGGATTTGAACCCGTGACCATCTGCATATGAAGCAGATGTACTAACCACTAGGCCAGCAAGAGTCCTAAATGTTTGGTGCTATACTAATTACTAAATGTTTTGGTAGTGGACTAGCTAAAATGGATGATGCTTGAATTTGGTTTACAACAAGATGATTATGATTTTATAAGTGAAAATTCAGTAAAGTTAAGAAAAAAATGTACACATTATCTGTTTAGTTAGAAACTCACCAATTCAACAACCAACAATGCATATTCCCAAGTACAAAATAAAAACATTAACAATCTTGGTTCATCGTAGAACTGTGTTGATATGATTCAAAATACGCATACCACATACTACCACAACATGAGCTTTACCACATCTTTAATTGTGTTTTTATTATTTATAGGCCTAGCTGATCATGTTTAGAAGGGGCAACAATAGGCAGTCTTATATTATACTGCATCCAATATAAATTAATATGGATGCAATAAATATCATATATTATTCATACACACTTAACAGATGGAATTACATTTTGAAACATTGGTTATGAAGCAAAAAACTATTCTTACTCCATAAAAAAGCAATTAAACTTAGAACAAGTACAAAATTTAACAAAATAAATTATGTCGATTATTTTAAAAATCCATATAATAGCTCTTATTTATAAAATTAATGTGCAGCCTAAAAGGTGTTTATACTTATACATCTATGGAATTTTAATCTTCCTATACTAAAATATATGCAGGTATTGATAATCAGGTATAGATAAATCAAACTTTGAAGTAAAAAATATACATATATTCACAAAGCAAGAAATCACTGCTTGCTTAAAATTCTATCTTGTAATTCTTTGTTTGGACAAAAAAGATTACCGGTACACTATTATGGAGTCAAAACATACAATAAAACTGCAGATGTCAAAATTATAACAAATTCTAAAGAAATTTTGTTAGAAAGAGCATTTATAAAGTAAAAGAATGTTTGGAATGAGCGTTAGGCCTACTTATCTTAGCCACATTAATACATGGCAATTTAGATGTTATTGTATGTATCTTGAAAATAACAATAATCTGCCTTCAAAATTCTTATTAAATAATCTGAAAATTATAAAGTCATTTTTAGAATTTTGAAAATATTCTATAAATATTTGTATATGCCTATTTCCACAAGCTTTTGGAAATGAAAGGAAGTCTGCATTGGTAATCCTATTATTGTTTACTAACATTTCCTTCAACTGCTATTCAAGTTAGAGTTATTAACTTATGCAATTAATAAATGTACATAAATTAAATTATTAAGTGAGATAGCCATGCAATAATAGGACTACGTAAACGGCAGAGAAACAAAGCTATTTATTATTACTGCTAGTAATCCATCAAGGTCTACTAATATATAACAAAAATATTAATGATCAACACCAAATATGTAACCCTAGATCTGTGATTATGTTGCAAAGTTCAGTATTAGAGTGATATAAAATGAAAACAGCACTGTAAATATGAAGCATTGGCTTCTGTACACAAATTATTATTAGTCATGCTAAAAACACTCTGAGGCTAAGTATATAAATTTGCTCATAAACATTCCTATTTTGGGACTGTTAAAAAGTAAACAATGTTTTTGAAAACAATCATTCTCTTGACAGATTGTTTCTAAAAATGTTACGGATCAGCTCCATTCTTGGATTTATATATATTTTTCCATTATAATTCCAGAAAACTATATTATTAAACGATTATATTACATTATTTTCATAATCTTGTCCTGGACAGACTCTAAAACTTCCAGACCGTCCATAAAAGGAATTTTCTCTGGATAGCTTAAATTGCAAATAACAATACAAACTCACTAAAGTTGGCAATACATGAGTAGGCTAACTAGTATATAACTCCAGTGATATATTTATTGATCATGGAACTAGAATTACTTAAGTTACTCTTTTTTCTACCAAACTGGGATGGCCAAATGCCTACAGCAGAAAACTGAGCTGAGCTGAAATAGCAATTGGCACAAACATATACAGGGTTTTTATATAATTTCAGGTTCCTTTTAAATATTTTGTATTATGGTTGTTGTGTTTGGTCACCCTACTAAGTCCAAAGTACATAACCTCTTTGTAATCATTGCTTAATCAAACGAGATTTAGGCCTACATTAGTTTTAGGCCTCAAATTGTTATTAACTGTTACATCCGAGTTACATAATAGGTATTGATTGTGATAGATAATTGTTAGGCCTATGTGTATTACTAAAAGGTAGCCTAATAAAGTAAGACAATTTATATCCTTATGTTAAATAAAATAATCACAGTTAATTCGTTGGAGAGGAAAAATTATATCGCCACCAAATTAAAATTACAAACTAAAATATACATTCGGTGATCAAAACAATATAGTTAAAAGTAAGTTACCTACCTATAATAGGCATTGTAAAAATGAGGTTAGGTCTCAATTTCCAAATATACAAAATAGCGAATGAACCACAGGTGTAGAACTAGAAGGTGCGTATGCCTTATTCATGAATGTATTATAGTAAAAATATACAATCTTATAATCTCAAACATACCTTCAGAATATGGTTACTGTAAAGAAAAACACACTCACCAACAAAAGGTTATAAACCAGTCAATAACTTAATATTTCCTACAATGAAAAAAAAATTAAATTCACACTACTCATTTGTGTTTATAAGTTATGTCAGTTAAATTAGAAATATATTTCACCGTCACTGAAGATCTAAAGGAAATAATATCCCGTTTGCCTACATACGACGGCGGACAACAACTCACTAAGCAGAAAGCAGACCGAGTTTTGTGGCACAAAATGGCCATAGATAAACAGTTACCCTACAAACCAAATCAATGTCTTATGTCACCAATTGTTGGCTTTTTATCGTAAGACATCATAAAATCTTCATGAATATAATGGGATTAGGTTGAGTTCACATTTAATTTAAAAGTACATGACAATTTTAAATTACCTATAATTAATTATAGAATAGTATACATTTTGACCTAACTACATACAAACAGCTGAAAGTCAGCTGGAAAACATATGTTCCCATACTCCCAGCTGAGTTTGCAATGTTTTCTGGTATAATAATATTGTTATGATGCTGAACGTGGAGTTATGGTTATACTAAAAGTAATAATATACTGTGTATAAATTCATATTATTCACGTCAAGATTTCGATTTTCTGGTTCCCAAACAGTATTTAATGTTTTCCATTGATGAGTTTAGTATAACAATTCCATTTAGATCATAATATCCAGTGTAATTTATAAGTTGTGCATACCGAGGTTATGTTTCCATGTACAGTGCTTAGTATTCAGTTAAAAGGAGCTCTTGCAAGAAACAAATATTTTATTCCATTTCAAAACCATGATAGTTCCAAAATATTTTCACAAGACATTTCGTTTTACCAGATATTGCAAAAATAAATTATGTACATCAGCAACCAGTTTAACAAAAGCATATGACGTTATTGTTGTTGGTGGGGGTCATGCTGGAACAGAAGCATGTTCCGCTGCGGCGAGAATGGGATCAAGAACCCTGCTTATAACTCATAAATTGGAAACTGTAGGTAAGATATGCCTTACGTTTTGTGCATTAAATTTTAATATGCTATTAATACCATAGACCCCTAGGCCCTAAGCGTGTTTTATATTGATCAGGCATCATTGCAAATAAAATATCCAATGCAATCTATTTATGGTACAGTTCATTAAATGCATTGACTTTCCCTAGACATGGACTGGCAATCCACTGGTGAGGCCCACAGAGATGCTCAGGTGAGACCCACACCGCTGAATAGTTTGTGAACCATGTAAGAGATTCTCACACCTTTGCCAAATCAATGTTTGGCTAGTTTCCAGAGCAAACAGCAGAATTTCGTCAAACTCCAAACATTTGCATCCAGTATTTGTGAGGATCCCACACTTTATCAAACATTCGGGCATATTCACGTATAGTATCAGATTGGTTTGACTGTACCAAGGGAGAGTAAGAGACAAACAGATGTGTCAGAGTTATCAGTGTCTCACATTTCCACCCTAATATGTCATTCTACGAATCCCTTGTGGATTGCACAGTAGTGGACAGGACTAACTTTTGAACTAATAATAGTTTATTATCGCTGGAGGGATAAATCTCATGCCATTATCAATCCGAAATAAGAAGACTGTTCACTGAGATCTTAAGCTTAAGCAACTTGTAACATAACTATAAACTACATTTTCTGGTGATGACCGCATCAAGGTGATATACACTATTTATAACCAGAAGTTTCGCACATGCTGTGATGTGGCTTCCTCAGTGTCTCAGCGATACATGATACCAATAGGCCTACTGATACCTCGCCTGATTAAATAAAGAAGTTTTTCATTTCATTTCATACCACTGAGGATGCCACAATACAGCATGGGCAAAACGTTTGCTTACCTTTTTAAATAAGTGCAGATACGGTAGCGCCTTGATGTTGTCACCAGAAAATATTGGTCCTAGTTACCTCCCACTTAATTTTATTAAATTCCAATTAGTTTGAGGAAAACATCTTTTTAGGGAGAGATGAATAGAATGTCCGCTTAAATATGTACACAGGTCCATGTTGAAAGTAACATCTTTTTAAAATGTAATAGTGAAATGTTGTATGTTTGAGTAAAAAAGAATTTCTGGAGATGTAGTATCATTACATCGAGAAAACTGGATATTGATCTGATTTTATAATCTCATTCTGTGTCCATTATAATTAATGGCCTAAAATTCAAATTAACTTAAAGTGGAAAATCCAAGCTACACCAAAAATATTTTAAAACATTTTAACCTGCATCTAAAAACATAGTCATTTAAAAAGCTGTATTATTATTTTCATGAGATTTTAGGTTTTAGTCAAAATCTGTACATTGTTAAATTAGTTTTTTAATTAGCATAATATATGTTGGTACAAATACAGTACAAGTAAACGTCACACAACAAAAATATATTACAATACAATTACAAAATGCACAAATACTATGTGACCAATTTCGGTGAACCATGTTCACCCCCCCCCCCCAGACCAGAGGCATTCACAAAAGAATCTAAAGGGAGTCTGAGGGGGGATGAGCTTGGTTCGCCAAAATCGATCACCATAGTGTATTCTTTACCTGTATTGTTATATATTTGTGCATTTTGTGCTTATATTATAATATATTTGTGTTGTGTGACCTTCACTTGTACTATATTATCAAATTAGTCAATGTAAAATATCATCAAGTTTTTTGGTTATTTTGGATAGTAAATTATTTTATAAACGGTTAAGTTCTATTAAATGTTATGTAGGTTTTAATCCTTACAAGGATGACAACGATTCCTCTCTGTTGTCTATATCTACTTGAAAGAGGAATTAATTTTTGTATTTACTTGGTGTGTCAGGTGAAATGTCATGTAATCCAGCTTTTGGAGGGATAGGCAAGGGTCACCTCATGCGAGAGGTTGATGCTCTGGATGGTGTCTGCTGCCGTATTTGTGACAAATCTGGAATCCAGTACAAGGTCAGTTGGTGTAATAGTATAACTAGTATTAAAGAGATGGAAATGTCTAAGATATAAGTGAACACATGTTACATAATGCGAATGAGTGCAGATAAACAGTTGTAGTCTTTGCCACTAAGATCGACTGGTGGTTCATAAGAACCATTTATTAATTGTCCCAGTAGTGAGAGTAACTAGAGATCTTCAGCTTAGAACCAAATCCAGCTTCACAAGCTAAAGGTTCTCAGTTTGATTCCAATTAGATTGTTCCAATTGATAAAATATTTTGATATACACCGGCTGTTATTGTCATTAATTAGTGGAACTTTCTAAGGAATGGTCAGCCTTAGTTTGTAACAATGACTACATTCCCTCATCTACACTCAATCAAAATCCATATTCGCCCATACCTGGATGATCATCATCCAGCATTCCAATTTTTAATAATTTATTCTTAAATTATTAAAAATTGGAATCATTTATAGTCAGACTGCTTAGATTGTGACCTACAGAAACGCAACGTGAGAGAGTGGTGGCAGTGAGATAGAGTACATTTCTTCTGCCACTGTCATTCCATTTAAAAATTGTCATGGAAACTAGGTAGATAGTAGGCCGGGTGATGCTGGCAGCACAGTACATAGATAGTAAGGCCCATCCATTACGTCACCAGCAGCAGTGACCATTGATTGGTTTGATTAACACTAACAAATCAATCCTAGAACGATTAAGTAAATAACAATAGCACAGTGAATAATTAATGTAAATAATAAATAATAATGAAACAAACTTGTTCAGTTTATCACAGTTATTTATTTTTTTTTTCGAATAAACACTATTTCAGAAGTTAAACAAAAACTGGAGTTTGAAGACAGAAGTAAGGCACACTTGTGATATGTGGTGGCAGAGGGGTGGGAAGGTGCTCCTCTGCTGCTGAAACCCCTATAACACACAGCTCACAGTTAGTCAGCCTAAATGTAATATTGGTTTGAGGTTTGCTAACTGATAACATTGACACTCGGTTTCGTCTTGTGGACAAAATAGTTTCTTTTACATTTTTGTCGAATAAACACTATTTCAGAAGTTAAACACAAACTGGAGTTTGAAGACGGAAGTAAGGCACACTCGTGATATGTGGTGGCAGAGGGGTGGGAAGGTGCTCCTCTGCTGCTGAAACCCCTATAACACACAGCTCACAGTTAGTCAGTCTAAATGTAATATTGGTTTGAGGTTTGCTAACTGATAACATTGACACTCGGTTTCGTCTTGTGGACAAAATAGTTTCTTTTACAGCAAATAAACATTGTTAATAGGTGTTGAACACAAGGAAGGGGCCAGCTGTCTGGGGTCTGCGAGCACAGATAGATCGACAACTTTACAAGCAGCATCTCCAGGAAGAGTTATTCAACCACACTCCTGGCCTGGATGTGATGGTGGCATCTGTGGAAGATCTAATAATGGAACTTCCCTATAACCCTTCACATGACAAAGTTCTACAGAACTGCACCGGAGTTGTCTTAAGTATATAAAATGGTTGTTTGTAGTAGATTTACATAATTGCACATTGATATCTACCACCTGCTTATCTACCAACCTGATTCTGATTCATTTTCATGTCTCCTTTAAAAAAACCAAAACTTTCTATATCCAATACTTATTTCATACTTGTGTAATATTTTCTATTATCTTTTTTTCAGAAACTGTTGACCACCAAAACAAATTTTTCTAAATTTTCTTGCATCTATCACGGTGTATTATTTTTGACATCCACAAAATCTTAATATTCTCATATTGTGTCAATAATGATAGATAACACCAAAAATCAATGATTCTGGGAATCATTCTGTTCCTGTTAAGAATAGCAGACAAAGTTAACCCTTTGAGTCCCAGTGATTTTTCCAGTCATATGTGCAAGAAGAGCCAGGCTATTGACCATATGGTAGTGCTAGAAGAGCCAGGACTAAATTAGCAGTTCTGACATTTATTGTGTAAACTATTCTATTTTTGTTATTTGTCAACAAAAACATATACTTTTTGTTTTGTTTTGTTGGTAATTAGACCCTTTTCATAGAAACTATAATATATAAAATTATATTATAAATATCTAATAATATAAATTATAAAATATTTTTACTAACAAAAATATTGTACTTTTCAAAAAAAATTTTTTGTAATGTTCTATTTTGATCCGAAAAATCACATAGCAAAAAATCCCTCATATACAGGGTGTCCCGTAAGTAACCAGCCAAACTTCTGGAGGTCATTCCTTGGGTTAAAACAAACAAAAAATTTCATGTGTACAAATCGTCTATCTCGCTCCATTATCCGGCTGTCTGTATGTGTTTTTAACTAAAAACTTAATATCTCAAAAGTTATTTAAGATAAAACCATGAAAATTGGTATGAATGTTGATCTTTACAGTATCCATCTACTATTTAAATTTCATTTTTTTACAACAATTTTTTTCAAAATGGCGGCCATTTAAAATTTTTAAAGCCAAATATCTTAATAACCTTAAATTTTACTAAAAAATTTTGAGTTACAAAAAAGTTTAAGAATTTATTTCTATAAATAATTATATAAAAAGTTTGAAGATTGAACAACTATTAACTGAGAAATTACAATTTTTTTCAAATAAAAATATGCTTGATATTAATAAAATTTAAAACTTTAGTTTCCAAATTTGATAAAAATTGTAATTTCTCAGTTAATAGTTGTTCAATCTTAAAACTTTTTATATAATTATTTATAAAAATAAATTTTTAAACTTTTTTGTAACTTACAAGTTTTTGGTAAAATTTAAGGTTATTAAGATATTTGGCTTTAAAAATTGTAAATGGCCGCCATTTTTAAAACGATTGTTGTAAAAAAATGAAATTTAAATAGTACATGGATACTGTAAAGATCAACATTCATACCAATTTTCATGGTTGTATCTTAAATAACTTTTGAGATATTAAGTTTTTAGTAAAAAACACATACAGACAGATAGCCGGATAATGGAGCGAGATAGACGATTTGTACACATGAAATTTTTTGTTTGTTTTAACCCAAGGAATGACCTCCAGAAGTTTGGCTGGTTACTTACGGGACACCCTGTATAGTTCATAGTGTTCTTTCAATAAACAATATATTTGTACATACACCAAAAAAATCAGACGCTTATCTTAAAAAATAAAGTTTTCATAGTAATATTTCAAAAATGTTATACATTCAAAATATTTACACTTGTTAAAACTAAAATTAAATTTAAAAACTGATAAAAGTCTAAATCAGAAATAAAATTGTTTTTAGAATAAAACAATTAAGATTTTAACTATCACTAGGCTATTTCAAAATTTTTTAACAAATAAAAAAAAAATCCGACTGAACTTTCACCACTCAAACTTTCCTCTTCTAACACTTTTCGGACAGTATTCTCACTTACTGGAGATAATGAACGTTTTATTTTTACAAAATTAAACAATGGTACAAGAAATATACAACATGCCGGACGTAGTCAGAACTGAATAACAAAAACAGCTGATAATGCTAGCGATAAGTACAGCCCCTGCCAAATGGCGCATCGTTCTTGTATCGTTTCTCCAACTAATAAGTTATATTTGCACTATATCAAGGTTTTTCTGATAAGATCGATACTTTCTTTTAACAAAAATAATAAGCTTTAAAATCATATATTATTTTTTCTAATAAAAAAAGTTTGTTTCAAGGCTTCCTATTCGTATGTTGGCTTTTCTCGCACATTTTTCAGAAGAGCTTATAGTCGTATGTTGGGACTTAAAGGGTTAATGTGTTTACTTTTAATTATCAGTGTAGTGTGAAAAGCCAAAATCCAACAAAAAACCTCATTAAGAAACAAACACATTTATTGTTCAAATCATTTCATCATCCTAGAAACCTGTCTCAGTATTGGATTGTTTATAGTATCAAATATTAAATCATATTTGCTGTAATTTCCACATTTTCGTATGTTTTCCTTCATATGTTCAGGATGTATCATCTGCAGAAAGGAATTTTTTGATTACATAATTACTCATGTCATTCACATAAATAATTTTTAAAATAAGGGGCCAAGAATTGACCCCTGAAGTACTCCAGTTGTTATTGTACTTTTTGTGATAAACAATTTGTATTACCACAATTAACCTAAACACATTGACAGCAGTTACTCAAATATGAGGTTTGAGGTTAGGCTGTTTATTTGAACATAATACAAAAGAAGAGATCAGCAAATTTATTTCATGAGACAAGTTCACTAATACAATGTTGCACAAATTTCTTAAATTTTCAACACCACTTTTACTTTCATGAGTTAAGGAGAGAGACTATGGTTAAGCTTATACTATGTTCCGGTACACAATCCCCCACCACCACCACCACTGCTGAAATAATCTTGGAAATAATCTTTAGGTAGATATTTAGTTGGCACTTTTGAAGTGAATTTAATGCAGTCACATTAAACTCGTGTTTAAACATGTAAACCATTCACCTGCCTTGCATTACATTTGTAAGATGTTACAACAATGATGTAATTAAATGTGGTTTCTCAATTACAGATAACGGTGAGGTGGTGAGATCAAAGTGTGTAATCTTAACAACAGGAACATTTCTCAAGGGGCAAATCAACATCGGACTTGATGTGCGGCCTGCAGGTAGGATTGGTGACGCTCCTGCCATCGGTTTGGCAGATACTTTAGACAGGCTGGGATTTCGCATGGGTCGGCTTAAAACTGGTAGGTAGATTCTTGACTCCATTTTTCCTTTTCGTAGTTGAAATCAGTGATTAATAATGAAAAATACAGCTATAGAAATATTTTTATAATCAAGTAGTAATTAACAAAATAATTTGTAGAACTTGTGCCATATTTGTAGAACTTGTGCCATATTTGCTTCACTGTAACTACATCAACATATGAATCTTATAAGCTCAATAATCTAAAACATATAAAATTAATTTATTATTATTTTAGTATTCTGCGTGTTTTAAAAGAACTAGTAGTGTTATATGTTAAAGTTATTTTGTATATCTGTTCCAGTGTAATAAAGAGTTCCACGACTCTTTAATAATTCTTCTTGTACGTTTTTGTTTTTTTTTTTTCAATAGGCCTATCTTCTCTTTTTTAGTCATGTTTTTATATTTTCTTCTGCTGTTTATCTAATGGGGTTTTAATTTATTTATTTATATTTTGTATTTTTTTCATTGGATTGGTAGTATTTGGGATTTTAAAAGATAGGCCTACTAACAATGCTAACACTTTTGTATAGTTGAACATATAGTTAGTCTTTTTGTGTCTTGGTTTTTCTAAAATCTCTGAGTATGTTTTTATCGGCTATCAAAGATAAAGTAGGAAAATTAATTCACATAAATTTGAATTCACTCATGAACAATCTACTTTTCACCTTTTCTTTCTATTTTTAAACTAAATATTTTTTTAATGTACATGACACACTCATGGTTACCAGGGTATCATTGCACAGAGTAGGAAAAAGATTTAATATTAAAATATAGATTATGTAAATCAGAATGTAAAAAATATGAATATCAGATCTTTATCTATTTATGAACTTGTTATATATGTACTCTCCAATAAATTATACAAATGTGTACCGGTATATTTCAAGTTCAGTTTGATCCTTTTTTAAATACTTGATTTAGGCATTAATTTCTTTTTCTTTTTTTTCCACTTGAATAATATTCACTTCACGTTTTGCCAAATATAAGATTTTAGCAGACAAAGGCATTGGAAACTACTCCAAACATCTTACACAAGAGTGTTCAGAGTCTCCATCACTTTGATTCCAACAGGTTTTCTTTTATTGCTCTACCTACAAATTAATTGGAAATTAAAGTTAATGAACACACACTGGCTCTACACGACACTTGCATTCACATATACACACAATGTAGGCACACAAACACACTCACTAAATCATACTGTTCAAATTCAATTTAACCTTTGTATTTATGGAAAGTTTCTCTTGATGTTACAGGCACGCCACCTAGGCTGGATGGAAGAACCATTGACTACAGCCTGTGCATACCTGCTGGCGGGGACAACCCTCCGGTACCATTCTCATTCATGAACGACCATGTTTGGATTAAGGTAATGGCTCAACCTCATATGGTTCTATCAAGTAATGTTAGAAATAAATTCAGACCCAAACCAAACCCAACCAGTAGCTGAATATACCAGTGACAAAGCATTTGACCACAGGATGTGTGCTGGATATGGAAAATAAAGAAACTAATCAAGAAACAAGCTCTATTTAGCCATGTGGAGTATATTGCTTTAAGATTGGTATTATTAAACAGATGTTTTTCAGTAATTATTGTAGCAAACTCCTTTTGGGTCACCACTACCACAAGGAGCTTTGAAGTGCTGGTTTTTTTGTGCATTTTTATTGATTCTTTTACAATTGATGATAGTATCAATTGTAAAAGAATACAATTGACCTATATTAACAAAGGAAAATAATGAGCTTCAACGTAGTATGGAAAATTCTAAATCAAACTGCATCACATGTTTCCCTCCCCTGTACCATACTAAGCAATCATGTGTAAACATTACTTCGGACGAGGTTCCAAAGTGGAAGGAGGTTCAACAGCACAATTCAAAATCATCTAAAATTAAGATGTTGACAAGTACACCTGCTATTGCTTTAAAAAATCGATTTAATGTATTTTCTGACTGCACATCAGACGAAGATGATGAAGTTACTGAAGAGAATATAGAAGAGGGACCCAACAATCCATTTAATGTATTAAAAACCAAAATGACAGTGTTCAGAAAAGGAATAAATTCTCAAGACAGTATTGAAAACAGAACTAAACCAATCAGAAGTTTAAAGAAGAGAAAAATGCTGTTATGCACAGATAGCCATGGAAGAGATCTCGCCTTTCACTTGAACAACATTACACATAGGTTTGATGCTATGGGTTTTGTTAAACCTGGAGGATGTGCTAATCAAATCTTAACTGAAGATATTATTGAAGGTGAAAAATTAAAGAAAGGAGATGTTTTAATAATCATGGCTGGATCAAACGATGTTGCTAGAAATGAAGCTCAAGCTGCCTTAAACAAAATATCAGATATACTCAAGAAATATCAGCATCAAGAAATAATACTAGCTGATCTCCCAAAAAGGCATGATTTGGCTAACTGGTCGTGTGTAAACCTAGAAATTAGAAGAACAAATAGAGTCTTAAAAGAATTAAGTTACAAATGCAGCAATGTCTCTTTAGTTGAAGTAAGTTTAGCTGGCCGTAACCTCTACACACGCCATGGCCAACATTTAAATAGAATGGGTAAGAGATGGCTAGCAGACAAAATCTACAAAGCAGCATCTCATAAATTGTTGGAAACTGAAAGAACACCTTCAACAGACCCAGAGGACAACAAGAGGACACCAGAAATGATGATACAGGTCTCAGAGAAGACATCTTCAAAGGAAACCAATTCAATATCAGGAGCATCGTCCGAGAAAGAAATAGTGGTCAGCGCTCCACAGGGAAACGATCAACAGCTGACAACACCTGTCGCACCAGCACAGGTAGCATTAGACTAATTAATGACTTAGGATTAGAAGATAATTTAGACTATTTAATGCACTAAAATATTCAAGGCATTAAAAACAAATTTGACGATTTCAATTTATTTTTAGAGGAAGCTGGTCAAAGTATTTTGATTATATGTTTAAATGAACACTGGCTGAATAAAGAAAATGTTTGTTTACTAAATAAAGTTAAAGGTTTTGCCTTAGCAGATTTCTATGTTAGAGAAAATGTGAGGAGAGGAGGTTCAGCAATCCTGTTGAGGGAAGATTCAGATATAAAATATAAAGTACGAGACGACCTAAAAGTATTAGGTGATGATTTTTATTTTGAATGTTCAGCCATTGAAGTTTTTAATTTTAAAGAACCAACATTAATAGTATCTTTGTATAGAGTACCTGATAAGTCAACCTTAGATTATTTCCTTAAAAAGCTTGAATGTTTGTTAAATAAATTAAAAAGTAGAAAAAAGTTAAATGTATTAATAGCTACAGATTGCAATATAAATGTTTTAGATAGAATTTTGTCAAATAGATTTATAAATATTTTACTTTTGAATGGATTTAAAATTACTGTTAATGAAGTGACTAGACCTACCAGCCATACTTGTATTGGCAATATTATTACAAACCTGACATTTCGAGTAGAAAATTTTATTGTTAAAGACATTGGCCTTTCTGATCATAGTGCGATTTTGGCTGCATTACCCAAACAAAAATATACAATGAAATCTCAAAGTTGTGCTTTCAGGAGAAGGTTTACACCAGACGCTACCAAAGAATTCAAGGACAAAATCAAACTGATTAATTGGGAAGTCAGTTGGATCAATAGTATTAATGAAAACTATAACAATTTTCTTAGAGATTTTATTTTAACTATGAATGAGTCGTTCCCAGTAAAGCCAAAGAAAACAATGATAGGGAAAAATGTACAGTGGGTGACAGAAGGAATTAAAGTTTCCAGCAAAAATAAGAGGCTAATTCACAGAGAGACAAAGATAAAAAACAGTGCTGAATTAAACAATTACTATAAAACATATAGCCGAATTTTTAAGAAAGTAGTGCGAGCAGCAAAACGTAAGGCAAATGACGAGTATATTAGACAGTCAAAATGTAAGAGCACAGCATCATGGAAAATAATAAGGAATGAATTAGGGATGGTAAAAAAGAAAAGTAATGACATGACAGAAATATTGATTGAAGGTCGAGTTATAAGTAACCCCAAAGAGATTTCAGCCCACTTTAACAGACATTATCTTAATATACGAGAAACACTTGATATCAAAAGTATACCAGAAAGAGCAATTAAGAGTTGTAAAAATGTAGTAGCTCCACAAAAATCAGATTTCAATTTTAGAGAAATAAAAGTAAAACAGGTAGAAAAAAATCATAGCATCATTGCCAAATAAAAGGTCCACTGGTTGGGACGAGATTCCATCCTATCTAGTGAAAGAATGCAAAGAATACCTAGCTAAACCAATCACTCAACTGATAAATCAATCATTGGCAGACGGTGAATTTCCTACAAACCTTAAGATATCGATTGTTAGGCCGATCTTTAAAAAAGGCAAGAGAAATATTATTGAGAATTACCGTCCAGTTTCCCTCTTACCTGTTTTCTCAAAGATATTTGAAAAAGCAGTAAATCAACAATTACAAGAATATTTAGAGGAAAATGAATTGTTAACTGAGAGTCAACATGGTTTTAGAAAATGTCACTCCACTAGCTCTGCACTGATCTCTGTAACAGATGATATTTATAAGGCATGGGATGATTCAGAAACAACTGTAGCCGTCTGCTGTGACCTTTCAAAAGCCTTCGATTGTGTAGACCATGATGTTCTGCTACAGAAACTCAAAGTCTATGGTATTAAAGGGTTGAGTTGGAGGTGGTTTAAGTCGTATTTAACAGAGAGAAAACAAAAAACAGCCCTAATTTGTGATAATGAAAAGTATGAATCAGAGTTTGAAATTGTTACAGCAGGAGTGCCTCAAGGATCAATCTTAGGCCCAGTTTTGTTCACAATATATTCAAATGACCTCCCTATGAATATAAATACCAAAATTATTATGTTTGCAGACGACACTACAGCACTTATAAAAGGAAAAACCTTAGAAGCACTTAAATGTACAACAGAAATTACAATGAAAGAACTGGAATATTGGTTTAAAATAAATGGGCTTTTATTGAATGCTGAAAAAACAAAATTGGTTCATTTCAAAAACAGACAGTATAGAGAGGAAAATTTAAATGTAAAAATAGACAATAAAGAAATTGAATGTCAGCAAGCAGTTAAACTTCTAGGTGTGGTATGCAATGGAAAATTAAAGTGGGACGAACATATAACACACTTATGCAAGAGATTAAATAGCATATGTTTTAATATGAGCTGTCTGACACATTGTATAAGCATTGAAACAAAATTAACATTATATTATGGCTATTTCTACTCATTAATGAAATATGGAATCACGCTGTGGGGAGCTACTGAACTGATAAAAGAAGTATTAAAAACACAAAAGAAAATGCTGAGAATAATGACATCCAAACCTCCTAGATATTCATGTAAAGACATTTTTAGAAATTTAGAAATTCTAACAGCACCTAGCCTTTACATTTTTGAAGTTTTGTGTCATGTGAGAGATAACCTAAAATGGTATTCACAAGAAAAATCTGAACATCATTACAGTACAAGAAACAGATATCTCCTTATCTACCCCCAACATAATACCTCTGCCTTAGAAAAGGGCATTTACTACATGGGAATTAAACTTTATAATAAACTGCCTGATAACATAAAATGCCCATCAGTTTGCCAAAGAAAGTTCAGAGAGCAGATCAAACGCATGTTGATAGCAAAGGCCTACTATGGAATAAATGAGTTTATAAATGATTAATATTTGAGCTGATAACTCTAGTCTCTCAGGATAGTTGTTTCTAAGTGTTTTAAAGTTGGTTTTATGTGTTTATTGTGGTATGGTTATTGTATTGATTAAAATAGTTTTAATCTTGGTTATATGTATCATTTATTTATTATTATTGTTGAAGTTTTAGTGTTGTCTTATTATTGTTGAATTATTGTTAGATTGTTTAAGCATGTTATATTAATTATATCAATGTATTTTTGACTAGCGGATAAATGACTACAATATTATGACAAAACTCCTGTCTTGGTACTGTGTACTTTTATAAGATGTAATGAGTTAATAAAAGAATTTGAATTTGAATATCTTGCAATTGTATGAAGCATCATTAGTGAATGGCAATGTGATTTTTAGCATTTAGTTGGCCTAATTCAACCATAAAATGAAGTTTTTGAGGAAAATGGTATTTTATTTTATTTTTATTTCCATGTTAATTATAAACAAAAAAATAACTTTGTGATATAAATTTGTTTTTAAATATATTATAACAAAACTAGAAAATATATTAACTAGAAAATATATACAAACTAGAAAATATATTATAACAAAAATCCTAATATGCTATGACAATTTTGTTTTGATTCAAGCCATCTAACTTGTTTAGGTTATGTTCAGTTTATATATTTATAATAAATACAAATATTATATATTTTTATATATAATAATAAAAATTTATTTTATATATTATAACTTCCCCTGAAAAAGACCAATAATGCCTTTTAGAACAAATAATTGTTGTCACCTCACTCAATAAGCACACTAATCACTTGTATTAATTATGTTTGTAGGGACAGGCTTGCATTTACGAGGGTCCAACGTTGTAAGAAGTGTAATAAAATTTAATTTGATAAGTGAATTATGAAACCAGGAAAACTTATCAGGAAAGACTTCCTGTTTGTGTATAATGGACTTTATACTATTACGTCAAGTTTACATTTACTGAAATTTTACTAGCTGTGTGAAATGGTAATAGGAGAGATTTGGAAAAGTTTTCTTTTTGCCGAATCTCTCCTCTTAGATTGAGTCGCATTAAATATTATGAAATTTCTCTCTGAAATTTGTTGGATTCTCTGTGTGTATGAATCTACTCTAATATTGTATTCCATAGGCAGAGGATCAAAAGCTTTGCCATCTGACTTTTACTTCCAATGCAGTAAACAAGCTGGTGGTTGATAATCTCCATCGTAATGTCCATGTTACTGGAGGTACCACGGGGCCACGCTACTGCCCGAGCATCGAGTCCAAAGTGCTCAAGTAACCAATCTTCTTACAAATACAGTAGAACTTGGATAATTCGAACCTGAAGGGACCAATGCGAAAATTCGAATTATCCAATACTTCAAATTAACCAAGTTGTATTATTTATGTAACTTTCATGATCCTAAAAGGCTTAAAATAATACCCACAAATTACTTGTTTAATATAAAATTTAATGTATTCATTTAAAGTTCACTACAGTATATTAAACATAACTATAGAGGCATACAGTATGTAAAAATTACAATAATGAAGGTTTAATGATCGCAACATAATGACGGGGCGCGCCGAGGGGAGGGGAAGAGACAGATTAGGATTTCTCAGAAGGTGATTGCCTGCCGACACACTGACCAAACAATGTAAACCTCAAACGGAACCTTGTTTACAGCACATTAGTCAATGTTTCACTTTTACCGTTGATGTAAAAACTTCGAATTAAAGAGATTTAACTTCGAATTATCCATGATTATTTTACATTGGTAATATTACAATGTTCAAGGGACCAACCCAAAACTTCGAATTAAAGGAAATTTCGAATTAAAGAAGTTCTAATTATCCAAGTTCTACTGTATATCTAACTTACTTTTATGTAGCCCTAAAATTCTAAGCTAACTAGCTGTCTTTGTAAAAATTACAGGCTCTCAGTTATTTTGAAATTAGGTCTTATTTTTGACTTACGGTCTCACCAATAAAATTCAATATTCCGTGATTAATCTATTCAATTAAAATATCTTTATTTAATGACTCTACAAGGACAATGAATTGAGTCATAACTCTATAACTAACTTACCCTACTATCAAAACATTCCTGGACTGAGTAGAGTTCTACATTTATTATAAATTTAAGGATTTCATGAACTAAACAATTTTTGAATATCGTATTCCTTATATTTTCAGGAGACTTATTATAAAATTGTATACCAATGTAAGTTGGGCTTTTTTTCATAAGAACAAAATATATGTTGAGAGAGCTGGCATAAAACTGTTTCTCGTGTTGTAAGAGTGAAAAAATCCCACAGTAGTTTTGTAATTAATTTTCTTTTGTACATGCATGATGGTTTCATATATATAAAATGTAAAAACAGTTAGAATTACATAATTCTCGCTGATTCTCAACAATCTAACCTGAGAGTAATATGTACAGCTTCTTTTTGTTGTATTAACCCTTCCCACGTGGCATAAAATCAGCCTAATTTATGTGTAACGCTGAATTAACATAAAAAAATTTATGTTTATTTTTTCAAAATTAATTTTTGTTTTGGTTTTGTATATATAATAGTAGTAAAAAAATATTAAACTTATGATACTTCAATTGTGTATGCCTATTATAATTTAGGTGAAAGTTATAGGTTTTTAACAAAAAAATCACATTTTTGACTAAAAATAATTTATTATGTACCGGTTTACTATTATAATATAGGCCTATGTCAAAAATGTAAAAAGAATACAAACTACAAGAAAACTAAACAAAATTTGTATAACACATCTCAGAAGTTTGGTAACGTGTGATACGCTTCGAAACACTTGTTCGGGTGTAGCGCCGGTTTCGCTGCGCAGGTCTTACAGAAGTATATTGTTTCCTTCCGCATTCCTCTCTTCGTACACACTACGCATCTTCGTTGCTAGACAGACTGACTAAAAGCGCGCGAATATACTCGTCTGCCGCGCCCAGAAAGGGAGGGGAGTGGCCGGCCGCCTGGCACCTGGATACAAAATGGTGACTCGATCTATTGTTGACCAGTGCCGATGAGAAAACAACACGCCCACGTCCTTTTGAATATACGGAGAACATATTCCTGCATTCTAACGGGACTTATGTGAACTAGTTACCTCACCAGCTGACTAAATAACGAGTTGCGAGTATACTCGTTATTCGCGTTTCGGTCGAAGTCATGTTTGCGGATATATCTGTTTGCCGAGTGGGAAGGGTTAATATGTTTTAAAAGTTAAAGTGGCTATGCCACCATATAAAGAGAATCCAAAATGTATACTCTATATGCATGTTGCAGGTATGAAGGCATAATATAGTGGTACTAAGATTGCGTAACTTGATATATATATATATATATATATATATATATATATATATATATATATATATATATATATATATATATATATATATATATATATATATATATATATACAAAATGGTGGTCGTATATATATACGACATTTTACTAAGTGCAAACAAGCCAGATGAAATTTTCTTGCAACTTAATGCTATATGAGAGTTCCAGTTCAGGTTATTGTCTAAGTTGTGTCCAAAAAATTTAATATTTTAAAATTTGTTCTATAAATGTAAAAAATGTGTTATTTAATTTAATATTGAAGTTTTTTTAGCTTGTACGCTGTTTTGAACAGAACAAAAGTTGTATATTTAGTTTTATTAGCAAATTAATTTACTTTAAAAACTGACTGATAGCAGAAAAGTTTTTAAAAAAATAATATTTCAAGTGTTGCATCTAAACTGCTCCTTACTATGAAATTCAAACCATCAGCAAATATACACAGTTTACCTGGCCTTCCACAACAATACCACTGTACGTGTATGAGTGGGCGGGCGGGTGAATATCACTGTACGTGTATGGGTGGGCCAGGGGGGTCAATACCATTGTACGTGTATGGCTGGGCGGGTGGGTCAATATCACTGTACGTGTATGGGTGGGCCGGGGGGGGGGTCAATACCATTGTACGTGTATGGGTGGGCGGGTGGGTCAATACCACTGTACATGTATGGGTGGGCGGGTGATTTAAAAAACATCACACACTACAGCTATACCACTGTCCGTGTTTGGGTGGGCGGGTATTCAATTTCAAGCCATTTACCCACCCGCCCACCCACACAGACACATTGGTACTGGACCACCAACCCATTTATACAGGCAAAGTGGTACTGACCAATCCGGCCACCCATACAAACACAGTGGTAATGGCCCACCCGCCCACCTATACAGGCACAGTGGTACTGACCCACCCGCCCACCTATACAGGCAAAGTTGTACTGACCCACCTGCCCACCCATACAGACACAGTGGTACTGACCCACCCGCCCACCTGTACAGCCACAGTGGTACTTTTTTACAGCTTTTTGCAATAAAAAAATGTATAGGATCCAAAACAATAAAATAATTGAATATGATACATAAGTTCTTTATTGTTAATAGTTAAAATATTTTATACATTCGAAAATAGAATCTAATACAAGGTGTGTTTTTAAAGTAAGTACCGTTTTGGAATCCCGCCGCTGTAACGCTGCGATCAGCGTCCAGCACATGCGTGCTAGATACTACTATCTTTTGGCAAGCCACAGCCGCCGTTACGGATCCATTTGACTGTATTTAAGGTCGCTTATGACCTCTGATTAAAAATGCCGCCAACTGTAAAGTACATGTTGTGATAAGTTTTTCTAACGATAAAGACATGAAAGCAGCTGACATTCATCGAGAGATCTGTAAAGTCTATTGAGAAAACAGAATGAGTGAAGGGATGGTATGGAAATGGGTGAGAGCTTTTAAGGTTGTGTGAATGTGCATGATAATGAACGAAGTCGGAAATCTTCACTCATTATTGATGACTTGGTGTAAAATGTTGATGAAAAAAGTCAGAGAAAACAGACGCTTTACAACTGCATCATTATGTAGCGTGTCTTCAAGTGTCAAGAAGTGCGATAATTGAAATTGTGACAGACTGTTTGAAGTACCAAAGTTATGCTTACGGTAGGTTCCCAAAATGCTGACGGAGAATCAAAAAAACAAAGGTTTGACAAGAATCACACAAAAAATGTTTTACCAGTTCTCTCACATTCCTAGAACATTAGAATCGTGATGGTTACAATGTTTTAAACCAAATTAAATGTCACTGTGACATACTCACGATGAGTGTTAGCTGTTTCTACACCCTTAACATTATGAAAACGTACACAGCGCATAGTTCACAGTTGGCGGCATTTTTAATCAGAGGAAGAATTTTAAACAGTCATAAATGACCTTAAATACAGTCGATTGGATCCGTAACGGCAGCTGTGACTTGCCAATAGATAGTAGTACCCAGCACGCATGCGCTGAACACTGACCGCAGCGCTACAGCGACGGGATTCCAAAACTGTACTTACTTTAAAAACACGCCTTGTATATCAGAAGTCACACTAGCACTAGAAAGTATTAGAATAGAATACTGTAGAAGATGCTAATGTTTTTTTTTCTTTTTATCCCCATTTCCTTTTCTCCTAATGCAAATTAAATCGTTAATAAATAACTATAGAAACTTTTATAGTTTGGAGATGGTAGACCAGAATATAATATAATATTTAAAAAATGACATTAACAAACTTTAATTCCAAAATGCACAACACAGTAACACAAAAATTGTCTTCTTCATTTGGTGGTTGGAAAATATGCGAATCCAGAGTCTTATTGTCATCTTGTTTGATTCAGTATATTTAAATGTTGTTCAAATCCATGAATTTACGTATTTGGCTTTTTTCATTAAAGAAATTTGTAAATCTCACATAACACTTCAAAATGATATAATTTTTATGAACAAATCCAAAGTGTTTATCTTACTATTTATATTGGCTTTTAATTAATTAAGTTTTTTCAATAAATTTTTTATTGACTTCAGTTCCTTGACAGTAAAAAAAAATTAGTTGTACAAAATTGCACTCACTAGTTTTGTAGTGATTATCTAAACCTTGTAATCTTTAGTACATAATATTCACAGACAATTGATACCTGCAGGTTTGGGAACAAAAACCATCAAGTTTGGCTAGAACCTGAAGGTCTAACTACTGATGTTGTTTACCCTAACGGCCTGTCTTGCACTCTTCCTGCTGAAGTTCAAGTCCAGTTGATACATAGCATACGGGGCCTAGAAAACGCAGAAATTATCAGACCTGGTAAGTGCAGTGTCATCATGCTTAGAATGGAATAGACAAATTTACGAACCTGGCGTCATGAGAGATACAGTCGTGTTTTATAACTTAAGTCCTGCTTAATTGCTTGGTACAAATATTCTGTTTATTGCTGCTGTTGTTCTGATTGTGCATTCTGAGTTACAGAAATGCAAACAATTTTAGAAATATTTACTTACTACAAAAAATTCCCTTATAGGTTAGAATTGAGATATTATGGCATAAAACATATTTTTATTCAATTTCTGCTGAATAATGTCAGCAAAATTAGCCAATATATGTGCTGACAACTTCATTGTTACTACATGAATCCGAATTTAGTTTTAAGCCAGTTGTGACAAAATTTAGTCACTGTTTACTAATTCGCTCTGGTAACATGTTTGTATAGTTCTAATATTTACACTTATAACAGATTATCACTCCTATATTACAGCTTAAACATTTAGTCACGAGGGGAGTGAAAAGGAGCTCTTTTATGAAAAAATTGGCCCACACAAACTGCTGTCTTGAAGAAACTAGGAATATTTGTAAGTTAGATTTAAATATATGCTGAAAGGAATGGTTAATTTCCTTTTAATCAGTATTTATTAAATTTAATAACATTTGATTCAGTAAAAAGTAGACTTACCTTTTTTTAAATTCTGTTGGTTTTGTCTAATGGAAATTAATGCACACAAAAAAGGTAAAATAATCATGGAGATATTTCAAGGCCACTGGCCTTATCTTAAGTCCATCACAAAAGAGTGTTAAGCATATAACTTAAAAAATTGGACTTTGTAGTAATGATCACTGCAGTCAATGTTTTGAGCATTGTTTGTATCGATATTTCTGCATTGTACATATTGTACAACCTTTGACTACTTCACGTTGTCCAATAAACTTCAAAGCAATATATCTTGGCTAGTCTGCCGAACATAGTTTGTAATAAGAAAGTGAAAGAAAAGTTTGTACTCTTGATACTGCAGCGAAGTTGGTAAAAGCCTAGCTTCATAAGCTAAAGCTTCTCAGTTTGATCTCAATCAGAGTTATTACAAATTTTGAAAAGGATCAGCTGATAACCAACGGCTGTTCATTTGTCATTGGGCTATTAATTAATGACACTTTCGAAGGAATGGCTTTCGTTTGTAACAAGGACCACATTTGCTTATATACATTCATCGCACAATATTCATATTTATCCATATCTTGACGATTGGCGTCTTAAGAATATCTAAATATCTTTATATTGTTATATTTGCAGGTTATGGAGTGGAATATGATTTTGTGGACCCAAGGGAGTTATTTCCCACCTTGGAGACCAAAAAGGTGGCTGGGCTCTTCTTTGCTGGTCAGATCAACGGCACAACAGGATATGAAGAAGCTGCTGCACAAGGCATCTTGGCAGGCATCAACGCTGCAGCCAAGGTCTGCATTCAAAATGTCCACACGGAACATTATTAGAGTTGAGAAAACCATGGTTAACATTTCACAAGTACTAAATTACATTCAGCTGATTTTACAATATTTTGAAAGAATTGAAAATTCCCACAATATTTTGAAATTATTAGACGGAACAATATTATAAACATGTACAGCATATCAATATTCCTGTTAGTTTTGGCGAATTTGTAATAGGGTTTATAAAAAGACAGGAATAGTGTAGATTTTTGCATAGTGTTTATTCCTGACACAACTAACTAAAGAAAATTTACTTTCAGTAAAGAGGGTTTTTATTTCTTTAACAATCAAAATCAGAATATGTTTATTTCCTAATAGTTAACAATAAAAAAAATAAATCAAAACTTGATTGGAATTTAGCAAAGTACAAAAATAATTATGTCTAAATAATGAATGAAGCTATCTAATATAATAAAAATAACAATAAACATAAGTGTCACTCAACATAATATTTGTATAGTAACTTTATTGCTTATAATTAATTATGTTTTGCGTTTTATCAATCCCTCCACAAAGTTAGAGACCTCATAGTCAAATTTGCTTGTGCGAAGGCCCAAGTTATCATCATCAATGTGTGAACTGTGAAGCAAGGAACTTATTTGTAAACACTCTTTTAAAAAAATTGGTTGATAAATTTAATTTTGAATTGGTTAAGTGTTATCTCCTTACACAAAAAATGATGGGAAAGCCATAGAGGAATGAAATAGCAGCTGGATGTAGACATTCCGAAACTGGAGGTAGGTTAGGAGGGAGGTCAGACGAACCTGTTTTAGCCGAACACAATTAGTGCTTCAAAGTCTTCAGCACTGAGATTGATCAACAATTCAGTAACTCTCCTTCTGGAGCTCTGTAATGAGTTTGATTGAAATAATTCAGTATTTTGGAATTCATATCATAAATTTCTATATAATATTTAAGGAATGTAGTAGGAATTTGTTGTGGAAAAATATTTTATTTAGTTGATTGTAGGAATGCCAATTTGTCTTGATTATCTAGTAGTCTATGAGTGTTGATTGATTTTAAATATTGAGTTGAAATGTTGTAAAGTATAAATTATCAATGTTTTTATGAAAAATAATTTAAGGTATTTGGCAGAGAAAAACTGACGATAGATCGAACTCAAGGGTACATTGGAGTATTAGTGGATGACCTTATAACTCATGGAACAAACGAGCCTTACAGAATGTTCACAAGCCGAGCAGAATTCCGATTAACTTTGAGACCTGACAATGCAGACCTAAGGTTAACAGAGAAAGGTAAGCTGATTTTTTAAAACTTCAAATAAACTTAGTAAATATTGTTATGTGTACAACATTTGTATTTTCTGAAAATACTATCATTTGCACTAGATACAATATCCCAGAGAATATTTAATAAATTGACCATTCAGTGAATAATCTATTTTAGTGCTGTTTATAAAGCGATATCACTACAAGTTGGGATTAACATGCCCTAGCTACTAAACATTAAAGGAACTATAGGTGTTACCCTGGGATACAACAAAATTTAGTATATTGCCAGTGGCATGGAACGTATGGTTCTGACGTTACTGCAAGATAACGGCGTCAAGCTTCATTAACCGTGGCTGTTTCTTGGATGGATGACTCTGCAAGACACCTAGCAATTCCATCCTTGCACGCAACCCGCATACCCTGTTACTGGTGGGTGGCTCAGGAATCACCGTTGGTCTCCAGGTTAAGTGTTAGAGAGGGCTTTTACTCCCTAACTTCCCCTGGTAAAATAAGTAGGGGTGTGCGAGTACTCGAAGCTTCGAGTATTTGATCGAGTATTTTACTACTCACACTCGGTTCGAAGCTTCCGAAACTACTCGAAGTTCGATCAAGTAGTTGTATTTCAGGAAATATCATATTTACATCTTAGTTTAGTTTTAAGAGTAAACAATTTTACAAGTTATAAATAAAAAATATGCACTTCCTTGTGTTTTATTTTACCCTTAATCATACGTTATCAGTTTGGTACGCATAATTATGAACTAAACAATATGCCTAAGAATAGGTAGTACACGACTACAGTCAAATGAACTAGTTGAGTAGTGAACGTGTTCGTTCATTATGATTTGAACTAGTTCAATTCAAAGTGAACAACAGAGCTGGGAAGGTAGCGATCTCACATGTTGGTTGTCGAGTCTACTAGTCACATATAACTTAACCTAAAATAGCGTGAAAAAACAGAACTGCTGGTTCGTGTCTTTACGACCCAAGAAAGGGAACGAGAAATCCGGTTCAAGATGCTCAGAAAGACCTGTTACCGATACAAATCTAATAGTCTGTAGACAATAGACAATATTCTTTATTAACATATTCTTCAAGAACAGTTTTGCGTCAAATATAACATGTGGAATAGTTTCATAAATTAATATAACACTGTCAATAATAAGTCAAGTGATTAAAAATTATTTGAAACAAGAACAAAAACTCATCAAGAGAATAAAAGGGATGTTCTTTAAGCCAGTGGCAAAGCCGTTGTCTCAGGTGTTGGTCGTCTGTTCCCTTCACTGCTGCTGGAAGATGGTTCCAAAGCTTGGATCCTATATAGCTTGGCTTCTCTTCATATTTAGTCAGGCGGTGTACAGGGAGGCAGTAGTTTGTTGCATGTCGGGTGTTGTATGTGTGCAGTTGTGATCCAGTTTTGAGAGGGTTCAGTCTTTGTCCTAGCATATGTAATAGTTTTGAGTATGTACAGATTCACGATAGTTAGGATTTTGAGCTCCTTGAACTTTTCCCTGCAGGATTCTCTGGGTGATAGATCAACACCGTGAAAATTATGCATATTTTTGTTCATTTCAAAAATACCGTTCAATCAGAAGGGTCCTGACAACGGGTCACTTTACATCCCAAGAATCAAACTTCCCATCTCGGTTTTAGGTGAAAGTTCATCTCGGTTGTAGTATACGTATGTGCAAGGAACCGTTCAGCTCCTTTTCGGAACTGAATCTGGCAAAACTTAACATAGGCTTAGGATGGTTTCTGCCTTTTACAGTTGTCTTGGGTGAACAGGAAATCCTTCTGTAAATACTCGCTCGAAAATACTCGATACTCGAAAAATGCCAACTACTCGACTCGAACTCAAAAATCACTACTCACACACCCCTAAAAATAAGAGATTCTTTAACTTTTTTTATTTTTTACTACTCATCTTTTTTAACAGTTCGTATTCAGGCATAATGTAATCTCTCATTCAACAGAGTATGTAAAGTATGGGTAGAATTAGGTCATAAATTTAAAAAGACAATTTGATAATTAATTACTATCTAAACTTATAGTTTTTTTTTAAATATAAATTATTTATACAGTAGACACGGTAAATTGGCTTTCGGTGGTCTAGTACTCCGGGTGGTCCACCTTGACTGAAAGATAAAAAAAAGCTCGCAAGGTGGAATTAGCGCCCTGAAAGTAAGCTCTGTTTACTAAATGTAGGTGCCCAATGTGGTTGGTTTTTTCTTCCACAGGAGTTCTGATTACGTGACGACGGCACAGCATGAGCACAGTACTATAATATTGATTATATATATATATATATATATATCACATGGTGGCATGGCAGCAATCGACTTCGCACTAGCCTACATTTCCCAGCAACACTATGCTACCAGAAGAAGTCATTTTTCCTCGTATATTGAGAGACTATGCAGCATGAAACCGAGCTGAGTGTCAAAAACAAACAACAATAAAAGTATTATTCATTAAGATTTTGTAGTTACTTAAGTAAGCTGCTCTTTCCATTTTTATTTCTGCTAATTGATTCGTAAAAGGTTTGATTGTTTTACACTTTAATGTATTGAATCCTACTGAACGTTAAAATGTTTTTCACAGACATAACTCATCGTAATTTAGATCTTATTATATTCTTATGAAACACAGTAGAGTTTACTGTTAAAAGAGTTCAGCAAGTTCTGTTTTATTGAAGTTTGTTTCATTACTTTAAATACTGCTTGTTATTTCGTTCTAAATCATTTAAAAAGTTATTTTAAGCAGTTTTAAACTTAATTAATACAAATAATTGTGTTATTTTTATGCCTCCATATAATTAGTCAATCAGGTCTGGCTGGCCCCCCGATTAGGCTGAATCACAAGAGTGTACTGTGTATATACATTTTTATGATAAATAAAATGGAAATATCATATGTTAAATATAGGATTTAAAGTTGGTTGTGTGCTGGGAGACAGAATTTTAAAGCATCGGAAACTAGCAGCAGACCTGTCAGATGCTATAGCTCTTTGTGAAGACATTTCCATGACCGTGGACAGTTGGAGAAAACATCTTAAACTGCCATCTACTAACCAGTCCTGTGTGCTTAAGACGTAAGCCTAGTTTTACTTACCTATTTTATTATTAAAAGTTCATTATTGTTTTTTCTAGTGTATTTTATTATTTTTATATAGTATTTTATCAGTTGGTACTAGTGGCATAGTGCTGTAACCCAGCTACTTGGGGACAAAGTGTTGAGGAGATTGTAGACAATAGGGTCTATATTCGGTCCTCTTAATACCGACACAGCATCTGCTCAATGGTTGCCATCGACAGAGACACTACTAGAGAAGTTTGGAACGTCCATGTTGAACGGTAGTCAAGGTTTAGTTATTGTATTGGGAAAAGAACTGAGTGTCTGGTTTGTCAGTTAAATGAAAACCATACTGTGGTTCAGATTCCATGTAAAGGTCCCTTAGTCATCTACACAATGTCTACACTCGTTCATCTACACTCATTACACTCATTCGCTTATATCTTAACGATCAGTATCTTACTAATGAATAATAATAATTATGTATATATTATTATTAAAACTTAAAACTCTTTTAGCATCACAAAAATTATGGCCTATTACCTATAAAAATACAAATTTTCATGAACATTACTTGAAAAATAAACTGCACATATACTAATAAAAGAAGTAGTACATAATTCCATATCAGACAAAAATCACTAATATGCATTTTAGTTTCTGTTACATAGATTTAAAAAACTGTGTTTTACTATCCTTTAGAGGATAGTTTTCTCATTTTTACGTTGTAAAATAATTCAGAGAAAGAATAAAATAGAAGGTAAGATATTTCAAAGTAAAAACTGACGATAGAGACATTATATGATGTGTTAGCCGGTGGCTACGTACATTCATGAGCAGTGGTAGTGACCCACCAGCATACTCATACACGTACAGTGGTAGTGGGTGTTACTATTGTTGAAGTAATAAATATAGTTTCCAATCAGACAATAACACTGAATAAGACTGTTTTAAATTATAAACAAGCCCAATATACACAAAATACTCCCAATAAACACAATAACAATAATATTAATAAAAATGTTAAAAATAATGATAGTAAGATGTATAGTAAGGAACAATATTTTCTGTTTCTTTTCCTTATAAAAGTACAAAATGGCATGAACATTTCTTTTTAAAATAAAATCTACAAAAATGTATATGTAATATATGGCACGAACAAAGTTTTGAGTCAATTTACTATCTGTTATATGAAGTAAAAAGAAGAAGAATATTCACATCAAAATCTAATTTTATACTGTTTACAAAATAAATAATATGTTGATATGACAGTCATTCAACAATCATATACGTAGATAATAATTGTTAATGTTGTTATATGAATCGTAAACATTAAATCTAACGTGTGATATAAATAGTTCACTCGTTCTAGAAGGGTTAAGTCAATATTCAACTGTTATCAATAACTTTTAACCATTCAAAAAATGATTCTTATTTATGTATCACACTTTTATAGGCATTTTGTTGTTAAAAATATTAGAGATGATAGTAACAAAATTGTTTTAATTGCTATATAATACCACATGTTTCAAAGTCAGTTGTTTGGTTAGACATTAAACTACGATTTTTTTACTTCAAGGAAGTAAATTTAAAAACTTTACTCCTTGTATACGGAGTGAACCTTTAGCATATAGTATGAAAGTGCTAAAGGTTTTGAATTTGTTTTAGAGGAATGGAGTTTCTTGGGCTCGCAAATGATGGTATTGAACCAGAAATGCTCATAAAGTATTTACCGCAATACTTCAGTTCTCTGGCAGATAAGACTCAAGTTTTCCGTAGACTCAAGATAGAAGCCCTGTACAAGAGTGCATCGGAGATCCAAGCACGAGAAATGGAAGCAGTTCGCCGAGATGAGGCTTTGCTCATCCCTTCAGACATTGATTACACCTCGTAAGTTCATCCCACTTATATTAAAGTGTGATCTTGAGTTTTGGTTATCTGAAAAACTGATCTCTTGAGTATGATTAAAAGTTTTAACGCCCTAACCATCCTTGTGTAACAAAAAGGTAAATGTAAGTTTCATACCCCCTTGATTTTAATCTTTAAGTTTTAGATATTGACGAGAACCTAGGTGAGACAAGTGATCTGTTGGAAAAACGTATATTATGTTTTAGGTTTCCATGACTTAACTAAGAAATTAATTGTAATTTCTGCATTCAGTAGTAACACAAATTAAGGATGTAATTCTCTGTTTTCTAAATTATCTGCCAAAACCGAAAGTGTTCCGGTTGTTCAAGTAAACTTTAAGGAAGGTTGTATGGAAATCTGAGAGAATATTAAGGTAAACTGTACTCTTCTGTAAGATCTAACTTTAAAAAATTCATATAAAAAAGTTTGACACCCTGGAAAAAACCTGTTTTGCAGTCAGCTGCATTTTTTAAAGTTGATTTAGTACTTAAAAGAGAATATTTAATACAATTAAATAACTATCCAAGCATAATCACTTTTTTTCAGTTCCTAATCTAACACATTGTTCCTATCAGCTAAGTAGCTCCTAAACCAATAATTATGAGCTACTCGTCTAATGCCTGCTTTCCATATTTTGTTTAAGTGTTGATTAGAGTATCAAAAGCTTTGGTTATGTTGACATCTAAGGCTGCACAATGACTATTTTTATTTAATCCATGGTAAATATCATTCAGAAAACTAAGCAAGGCATGCTTGCTCAAAAACCTTATGTTTCCTAAGAATATCTTCGATCTCTTTTTGGTTACTTTCTCGACACCTTAGCAAAGCTTGACAATAGTGAAATAGGTCTTTAACAATCAATATTTTTCTCATCCCTCTTTATTTAATGGGCTTTTTTACAACTGCGTTTTTAAGAATAGGCAAATGGTCACTTTCAAATGTTAGATAGCTACTTTAAATGGTCACAAAAACATAAATGGCAGAATTGTATCAAAAGACAATCTACGTTTTATGTCAAAAGAGAAGCTTCATGAATCTCTCTTTGTAAAAGGTAAAAATAAATTATCTATAATTCTGAAAATTGAGGTTGGAGCCTCTAATGATGGAGCCTGCCGTCATATTTGATTTTATTCTCCATAAGGCCTGTTATTTCAAATAAAGGCTTTATTTATGAACATACAATTTAAATAGAAAAAAATTCCCACACTAGAGCACTTTCAGATCAGATATTAATGTTAGTCTCTGATTTTTATTTTGAATTCAAGTAACTATTGTTCGAATTTAATATTTTTGTTTTAAGTAAACTAAAACCAGTTGGCAAAATGTAATCTCATGGTTTTCTACTCACAGTTATCCTGTAAATCATTTGAACATTTGTAATGCATACTTTAAAAATGTAAGCGTCTATAAGTAATGTTCAACTGCAAAACATGGGCATCAGTTACTAGTAATCCTGCTACCTGGTGGCCAAGCAGTGAACTGCCTAAGACTGGCCGAGTAAGAGAGAATAAACAGCCAACGAGTTTGTTCAGCTCAAACAACGACAAACATATTATGACAATTAGTCTACCAATAGTCAACACAGTTACAAGTATTTCTTAAAATCAACACCAGGTAGAGGTTCAGACGCTGAAACACGATAAAAATATTCACTGGAGAAGACTGGTAAGCATTCCATTACTTTAAGGTTGCAAATTACAAAATTAAGGAAATTATATTTGCATAGTTAAATCAAACATACTTTTTGCAGGAGCAAACTGTCCTTGTCCCTAGAAGATCAAGAGAAGTTGTCAGCAGCTTTACCTCAGACAGTGAGTATATATAAACTTGGTTATTTCGCATAATCTCAATGGTTGCTATCGCCATGGACATTAGCTGAAAATCAGACCAATACTACATGGTTTGGATTCCAAGTAAACCTATAGGTCCCTTACTTTCCCTGGCTATTGGGCTATTAATAAATGGTTTTTTCTGACCATAAGTTCACACAGATCATCCATACTCATCCTACACTTATATATAATAATTAACCCTATAATTTCCATAAGATGAATGCATTTATTAGAGACAATATTTTACAGATGAGAATGAACATGAGAGTTCTTTTTTTCTGTTGGCTCTAGTGGCACCGTGCTGTAACCATGCTACTTGGGGACAAAGTCTTGTGCAGATTGTAGGCGATAGGTTCTATGATCAGTCCTCTTAAAACTGAAAGGGCTTCCGCTCAATGATTGCCATTGACATGGACATTACTAGGTAAATCTGGGATATCCGTGTTGGGTGGTAATCAGTGTCCAAATGTTTTGTAGGGAAGAGAACTGAGTATCCAACTTGTCAGTTAGCTGACAATCAAGCCAATACTACATAGTTCGAATTCCACCTAAAGCCAGGGCCACCGAGAGGAGGGGCCACTACGGCAAAATGCTCCAGGCCCCCGATCTCAGGAGCCCCGCAAACCTAAGAAAATATTTGAAGCCTCATGAATTTCTTATTCAACATAAAAATGATTAATACGTTCTTTAAATGTGAGCACTTGTACTTGTATTTATTTGATTAAATTATTAAAAAAACTGTTTATATAGACATTAAAAAAAGTTTGATCTGAATTAGGAAAACGTCCCATAACGTCCTCTTTTACAATAGTCCTAGATGCTCTTCTCCAGGCTGACGGTTCCATCGTACATACGCACATTACACGGTCACGTCCACGCCAGACCACCACGTCTGCTAAACAGTGGCAAACCTACCTCATCGGTGATCCATTCGTTAGTCTCAAAGGACTTTGTTCGTTTGTTGGATGTTGTGTGTGTGTGTTAGATTCGGTTGAAAATCATCTTATTTTATAGTGTCTATGTTACTTTAGATAGTCATCAAGTTTTCTGTTTAATGTGTAATATTTTTACATTATAAATATTATATAAAGTCTTCCGATTAGTTGCTGTTAAAATCCCACAATTGATAAGGATAAGTAGACCTAAGGACATAATTTTTGTTAGTAATTATTGTTAATTATTAATAATAATAATTAGTAACATAATTGTTAGTTAGAATTCTCTTACTTAAACTACAACTGCATTAGTTGCTAATGAAGTTGCAACTTAATGCATCATTAACCAAAGTCATCTCTTCTGATGCAGTTGATATTTTACAACCGTTCCTGGCTATTCTGAAGGAAACTCCACTTCTACAAACGTTAGCAATAATTTTCCTGATCTTTGGGAACATTTAGACATTTAATCTATAGATCTTTCAATGTTCAAAGGACGTCCTTGTAAAACGGATAAGTTACCAGGAGACAGCATTGGCTGGCTTGTCCAATGCCAATATTTTCTAAAAAGCTGGCCAATGGGAAAACCACTAACAGGGACTGGATGATATGGAATAGGGAAACGATAGCCCTATTTTGCTTTTCATGTTGTCTTTTTGTGAATAAAAATAGCCACCACTCCAAATTTGACAATGAAGGTGTAAAAAGCAATTGGGGAAATATGTATCTCAAAGTAAAAATTAATAAGACTTACTTGATTAATACTTAGAGCAGTTGTTGATGTTGACAGTGGTATAAAGAAGAGGTTAGAAAAGCAATATTTGTAAAACGTAAACTTCACTTGGGACAATAACAGACCCAACCCACCCATCTATTCACGTACGGTGGCGATTCAGTGATTTTAAATTGATTTAATTCATTTACATGACATAAAAGTAGTGTATCTTGATTCGTGACCATTCGTTTCATAAGGATTACACCGTGACCAAGTAGTTGATTGTACGACCTCTAGAAGCCAAGAAAAGGTTGTTTCAGGAAATTGATAAGAACTTTTATTTCTTGAAAATATAATATTCTGAAATTGATAAAACTTATAGGAACCACGTATTAAATATAACTGCGATCCATTAATGGGGTTTTGAATAATAAAAGTGTACAGTTGATAAACAGTGAAAACTAGTTAAAAAATTCTTGTAATTTTTCTGTTCTAACAAGGATAACAATTATTAAAGCTCATAATACAATCTAAAATTCATATTTCATGTCTTACAATACTAAACTAGGCAAATAATTTTAGAATTGGATTTTTAATAGACCTCTTAGTTTCTTATTAAACAACCATCCAATTCGGGTGCACATAATTTCTCCGCCGACAATTGTTACAGTGGCATGTACTAACTCTTTCAGTGGAAAGCATCAGGAAAGTTAGGCTTTACCAAAATGGATATAATAAAAAGCAAAATGAAATGATATGAGGTCAATTGAACCAATGGATGATTTTGATTATGGAGCACAATATTGTGAGCAGTGCCGTCAAGAGGGGGTCCACTTGTCCAAATGCACCAGGCCTGTGAGGTCGTATAAGTGTTATGTCGTGATAAATGGCTTTGGCTGAAAGACTGAAAAGAAAATGATTAATTATTAGAAGAATATGTAAGCTTTAAATTATTTAAGTTTATTGCATTTAGAATGGTAGTGGAGAAAAATCATTTTAGAAATATTATTAGTTTTACTTGTTTAATAATACCAAGAAACATGTTTTTATCTATTCGTACATTTATTTTAACTCTCTTAATATTAATTAATGTGAACTTCCACAATTATAACTAATGCTGATTACAAAATATTTTTATTTTAGTTAATGAAAATTTGGGGATTGGGGCCCCCAAACCAAGCATGTACTACACAAGGCCTTCTAATCCCTCTAGGCGGCCCTGCCTAAAGCTTCAATACCACTGAAAGTGCATAGGCGGATGGGTGGGTCAATACCACTGCAGGTGAATGGTCAGATGGGTAGATCAATATCACTGTAGACGTATGGATGGGTGGGTGGGTAGTGGTTTTCCATAGCTAGGGTAAATAAGGGACCTGCAGCTTTAGGTGGAATCGAAACTATGTAGTATTGGTCTGATTTTCAGCTAGCTGACAAGTTGGATACTTCAGTTGCCAGTTGGCCAGAACTACTTGACACACATAGTTAATATTAGTCTAACACTTATCTCAGTTCTCTTCCCAACACAACATTTGGACACTGATTACCACCCAACATAGACATTCCAGTTTTATCTAACAGTATCTATGTCAATGGTAACCAATGAGTGGATGCCATCACAGTTAAAAGAGGACTTATCATAGAACCTATCGCCTACAATGTCCACAAAACTTTGTCCTCAAGTAGCTGGGTTACAGTGCTACTAGAGCCAACATAAAAATAAATGGCTGCTCTTTCTAAGGAAAAGTTGACTTAAGTTAGTAACCATGACTACACTCGGTCATCTACACTCATCATCCCTCATATTCGCCCATAAAACTTTCGATAACCTACTGATTAAACCATATCCAGAAGGGGTCTTACCAGTTGCTTTTGCTGATGATGTCGCATTCTTAATCTCCGGAAACACCCGAAGAGAAATTGAAAACATTGGTAACCAGGTGACTAAAATTCTTGAAGACTGGGCTGATTTGACTAAGATGACAATTTCGGCATCCAAAACGAAAATGATTATCCTGAAGGGCAACATGGCGGCCAGACCACCAGTGATAAAATATAAAGGTGACAGAATAAAAAATGAAAATACAATACAATATCTTGGACTAATACTCGATACTGGACTTACCTTTCTCCCACATATCAAAACTCAAGGTCTTAAAGCTAAAACCCTTTTTGGGAAAATATCAAGGACTCTAAAAATATGCTATGGTGCAAAATCTGTTAGCTTAAATTTTTTATATAAAACAATTTTTATACCTATCATAACTTATGGGTTCATGGTATGGTTTCATAGGAGGAACAATTGGAGTATTAAAAAGAGTCTCAAGGAAACACAGAGACAAGTATTAATCAACACTACAGGTGCTTATCGAACCTCACCACTTCAGTCACTATGCGTGATAACAAATAACCTGCCAATAAACCTCAAATTGGAGGAAATATATGATTTAAAAAGAAAAAAGCTGGGATTACTCGAAGAACCTAAAAACCAAATAAAACTTAGATATATGGAATCATGGCAAACAGAATGGGACACAGCTGACACTGGACGTTATATGTACAACCTGTTACCCTCAATTAAAGAAAGGCAAAATTTAAAACATTTAGATGAACTTGAATACACAATCATCCACCTCCTAATTGGACATGGCCCATACAAAGCCTATCTGTTTAGATTTAACAGATCTGAAAATCCAAATTGCGAATTCTGTCATGAAATAGACAGTCCACTACATCCACTATTGGAATGCCCCGAACACGAAGAACATAGAATACGACTTTACGAAGAAGCAGCAAAACATGCTGAAACTCCTTGGAACCTATCAACACTAATAAGAAATAAAGAAACCTTTAAAGTTCTTAAAGTAGTAAACAAAGCCATCACTAGTGATAGACAAACCTAACTAAAGCCATAATCATGGCCACGGGGCGGACACCCGGGACGAGCAGGCCCGTGATAAGAATTCTGTACCACGGGATGGGGAAGCCCATCACTGGCTCACCCCAGTCAGTGATCCCCATAAACAGTTTAACTGTTTGAGGTTGGATTCGTGGGGGCAGTGGTTTCTGAAGAAGCTAGATAGTAGAAATAAGAAAAAGAGAAACCCATGAGCCATAAAAAAAAAAAAAGAGCGCTAAAAGATGACGAGAGACAGAAAACCCGACTATGACGTCCCTAAACCTGAGAAATTTCTCACCCCCCCCCATTCCATCAGTGGACCTCGAACCCTTGGGTCCCCTGCCGATACGGCAGTTCAGGAGAATAAAGGGCACATTAAATTTGATGACTAATTGATAAATAAAAATTACAATATAAAGGAAAAAAAGAAATATAAAGATATAACAACTTGATACATCATTATACCGAAAGGTGGGGATGATGTCAAATAACAGAAAAAAAAAAAAAAAATATCTGTAATCTTTTAGTTATGAATTTTTGACAATCCTCTTGTTTATACTATAAAGTAGCTGTGAATCCATCATCAAGAAGGGCCCTTACAGAGACCCTGTTTCTTTTGTTTGACACACGATTTGTTAGAATAAATAATCTTACTTAATGAAGTTATGAAAAAATTACAATTGTTATACTACCACAAAAAAGGTCATATTATATGTGGTGAACTTTTAAATATCAATAAGATTATATTTTAGTGAAAGTTCTCCTGATTTCATACTTTGCTTTCGCACCAACATACTTTTATGTGAGTGCCAGCAGGTGTGATGCAATAGTTTGTGCAACTATATTGCTTAAACTAAAAGTGCTTTTCAACTATCCTAAACAGTATGAAGAAAGCTGTATAAGTTGTTCTAAAGCTGCAGAGTTTCTAAAAGAGAAATTTTTTTTCAACTTTTGAAACCCCGTCCTGTCTTTTGTACAAGGTAATTTAATACATGTATTGGTAAATTAATGTATTGGAGAGATAGGACATCAGCAAACTTACCTTAAAAGACAAATTCACTAACACCAGAGTAGTAGTAACAAACACAAAATAAACACAATCTCCCTAATTTTCAATACCACTGGCATTTTCTTGAGAAGTGCAAAAGAAAATGCCAGTGGTATTGAAAATTTTTGAGATTGTGTTTATTTTGTTTGTTACTAGTGAACTTGTCTTTTAAGGAAAGTTTGCTAATGTCCTATCTCTTCAATATACTAATTCCTGGCCTAGTGCCCTTTAACCTAACCTAAAAAGGTAAATTAATGGAATTTCTTGACTATCATGGCGCAATCAAATCTGTGTTGATTTATTTCAATTTACTGATACTTTTATAATTCATTATATATTTTAGATGACTGTTAATTTCATATGCCAAATGTTTGGGTACTTCCAGAACATTGCAAGTACCAAATATAATAATAATAATAACCTTTTTTATTGCGTCAGACAAAGTACATTGTATTGCAATAGTCATAAATTTTAATAAATGTTTAATAAATTAAATAGTCTAAAATTTTCCATTCATTCATTCCATCAAAGTCACTTTCAAACATACAATTTTGCATTCAGAGGTCATCCATTCGAATTCTATCCAATTACAGCTCTGGTCTGTGTGTTCACAGGGCCTCCCAGTTGTGTGCCATAAACGCGTCTGTACTATAAAATGCTTCTGCAATCAGAACTTGTTTCAGACGCGTTTTGAATGCCTTGAGCATTGGGGCACTTTTGACCGAATTTGGCAGACTGTTGACAAATTGGGCTCCTGCCTGTGAAGGCAAACGCTCATAAACTACCGTTCTGTGTTTACCAGTTCGGTAGTTGTCTCTGTCTCTAGTTGCATAGGAGTGTATGTCACTACCTCTTATGAGATTGCACTTTGATTTGAAAAAAATGCATATATTCAAGATGTAGAGACAGGGTAATGTCAACAGTTTTAAGCTTTTGAAAGCTGGTTTGCACGACTCTCTCATGTGCAATTTTGCGATGGTTCGGACTGCCTTTTTTTGAAGAATGAAAATTCTAGAAAAGTATGCGTTTGTGCAACCTCCCCACAAGGCCAATCCATAGGAAAGGTATGGGTAAATTACTCCGTAATAAGCCGTCATCAGTACCTGAGTCGGGCAGTATTCGGATAGTTGTCTCAAGACATAGATGCCTGAGGTTAGTTTTGAACACACACTGTCTACGTGAAAACCCCATGTCAACCCTCGATCCAGGTGTATTCCAAGGAATTTAGTCGAGTAGACTTCTTCAATCTCAGTCTCATCCAACATGACTGTGGGACTTTGATCTGAATCGGTTTGGCACAAACAAAATTGAACAAATGACGATTTTGCAGCGTTTGTTCTGAGGTTGAGCTTTTGGAAATGTTGAATGGCACTGTTGAGATCAATGGAAATTATCTTTTCGAGCTCTTTGGTAGAGTTCGCGCTGAAACAGAGAGTCGTGTCATCAGCGTACTGGACGAGTCGCCCTTTTTCTACTGATGAACCAACATCGTTAACATATATCAGGAAAAGGAGAGGACTAAGCATGGAGCCTTGGGGGACTCCATAGTAAAGTTTCTCTTCTCCCGATCTAGCATTAGAAATACTTACAAATTGTGTTCGATGACTGAGATACGATTGAATCCACTTAAGTGGCACTCCTCGTATCCCATAGTATTCTAGTCTGTGAATCAAGGTGCTATGATCAACACAGTCAAAGGCCTTTGACAAGTCAAGGAACACAGTGAGTGTCTTTTCTCGTCTTTCAATACCCTCCACTATCATATCGACCAGACGCACAACTGCATCTATGTCAACTGCATCTACATCAATATGATGTATTGATCAGAATATCATAGAGAAAAGGAAACTCAAAACTAACAATTTTCATTAGTTTAACACGTTCACTGCAGAGGGCGTCTAAAACTCCCAAGAAACTGACGCATGGTGCATTGGGCTTCAAAAGTTGTTCCATTCTCATTTCCATTACATTGCTTCAGGTTGAGCTAAGCCATTTCCGGGGAAGATTTTATCGCTGTCAGCATGTTGTGCCAGTCACGTTGTTTCTCTATGTTTGCGGATCAGCTATTTTCATTGTGTTTAGTGCTTTTACGAACTTAATTGTAACATCAGGTTTGTTTTAGATATGTGAATATAGTTTTTTTTGTATGAAGGAAGATTATTTTATTGAAAACTATTTCTATCATAGTAAATAAGAGTCAGAAAAAAGTTTAAACAACTCTGATGTCAATACTGATATCAATTCAACATGGTCGCCTAGGCTTGTTACATAAAAATACTCTTGTCAAAAAAAAGCCTGTCAATAAACTATATAAAAGTTACAAATAGTACCGTAATAGACTATTTTTCGTGGAAACACTGGTAGTTGAACATCGGAAACTGGCTCCAGTTGCAAGTGACGTCTAAGAATTGTTAGATCCGCATTTTATAACATTAATAGTACAGTTTTCAGCAGTGAACATTTAAGTAATAGGGTAAGATGTAAGAAAGGAATCTATATTCCTAACCTCTCCATTTATGAAAAAATTACAGTAATAAGATTGATAATTTCATTTCTTTTTGTAACATTACAGATAGCAGCAGCTAGTAGAATTCCAGGCGTGACTCCTTCTACAGTTCTGAGGCTTCTTTACTACATCAAGAGAGATTACGTTGACACATCGGTTTGAAAAATAACGGAGATACTGCTAGAGTCAGGGTAAAAATGTAATATATGTTTCGTGAATTGCAAGTACATTATGTAAATATAAAAATCACACTTAAAAGTCTGATAATCTGAACCTTTGGTTTCCTGAGGATCCTTTTTTTACTGAGATACATTTTTTTTTTTATTGTGTCATACTATGAATGAATGGTTTGGTTGGTGACATAGCTGAGAGATCACATAAGTGACAGTCCAGCTACCAAAAGTATACAAAAGTAAAGTAAATACAATTTTTAAATGTATATATGGCATTGTAAAATGAAATTAAAATAATGGTGTGGTTGGATTTTTCATAGGTCTCTTAGTAAACAATCTTCAAACTCAGGTACACAATTTCTGCACGGTCAGTCTTCTCAGGTATGTTTGCTAATGCCCCATCTCTCCTATTACACGAATTCCTAGCCTAGTGCACTTTAACCTAATGTTTTAGTACTATGGTTACCATTGACATGGACAATACTAGAGAAGTCTGGGGTGTCCATGTTGGGTGGTAATCAAAGTTCTGATGTTATGCAGGGAAGAGAACTGAGTGTCAGACTTGTCAGTTAGCTGAAAATCAGACCAATACTATTTGGTTTGGATTTCACGCAAAGCTGTACGTCCGTTAGTTGCCCTGGCTATAGGGCTATTAATAAATAGCTCTTCCAGGGAACAGTCGACCTTAGTTAGTAACAGTGACTACATTCATTCATCCTCATTCATTCGCCCAAATCTCTACGATCGGAGTTTTACTAAAGAATAATGAACCTAATCTAAAATCTATCATTAACTAAATTACCTCACTAAGCACATGATTTTGCTCAATTTAATTTTCTCTACCAATTCTGTGGAGGCACCCTTAATGTGGTAATTAGGTTGGGCTACCTGATACTAGAGTGTAGCACATGCCATTCAAGACACACAAATAATAATGTGTAAAATACAAAGATTTGTCAATTAAAAATAAACAAAAAAAATTCAGTATATTTTAAAATGTACCAAGATTCTGAAGGGAATTGGAAAATATTTGTGCTATCAAGGTATTTGTGATAGAGTGAAGTTAAACGGGCAACATCTGTAGTATGCTATCCTTTAGAGATGTTTGTTTTCACATATTGCTCTGTAGAACAGATTGTTTATTGTAAGTGTACTAATGCACTATGAACTCCACTATCTACATAGATCACTTTCCTCTTAAATTCAACACTTAAAGCAGTTAACTTATTTTTTATTACACTGTGAGAAACACTAGCCATATTGTCAAATGTACTGAATAGTACCGAACACACAATAGAATTAAACTAAACTGAACTAAATATGTACTGTCTAATGCCACCTGAAATACCAGAAGTTGCTACAAACAGAAGTTCAGTTTTGCTGTTTCGATAAGAATGAATTGTAAATATAAATTCATCTTGCTGAGATTTTGACTCTGGGAACTCATGTTATAAAGGTAGAATTTGTGGTATAGAGGTGTTTGGCTCTTGAGATTCACGCTGTCAGACTTTCTCTTTGACTTGAAAATCAAACAAAATTTGTGTTATTGAGGTAGTTGGTCCTTAAAATTCGTGTTATGTAGGTACTTTTAACATTGAGTGTTATGAGAGGTTCAAGGGGATTTTTTAAAATTTGTGCTATCGAATATTTTGTGCTATCAAATGCACAACTGGAGTTTATTTTTTTTTTTTTATTATTATTTTACAGCTTGAATTATAATAATTATTCAGAGATATGATTTGAAAGTTGGTCAGAGGGTACTGGAAAAAGAACCTGAACAACTTGGTCCAGTCAAAGAAAGAGAGCTCATTTCAAAGGAATTAAACCAGCTGAGCATTAAGAAAAATGCCAACTCATTAAAAATTAGTTTACTTCATTTGGTTCAATTGACTTTGCACGTGAATAATGATTGAAGTTGAACTGTTCAGGGAGTTAGTTGACTGGATAACGAACATCAGTAAACAAAATTCAACAAATTTCGTTTAATCTTGTTCCAAAATACAACCAACAGAGATTCCATTAAATTGTGTCAAATCTGTTAGACAATAATTAAACAAGTGAGAGTACAATCTAGTCAACAAAATAATTGCCTACACAAGTAACATGAACTGAATAGTTTTTAAGGAAATATATTTGGTCAAATATGGAACTCAGTCTTATTCATTGCAAGTTTTGCAAATATTTGGCATCTTACATCCTTAATACAAAACGTTCTTATTGTTTATACCAGATTAAATATAATTTGTTAAGCTTCAAATACCTTTCATAATTATAAAATAAAATGTTATAATTATGTGTTATTTACCTTCTCATCCTAAAACAAAAAATATTGTTAGCATAAATAAACTGCAACATGAGACAGTTTGTGTTTTTGCGAAGTTTTGTTCCAATGTAGACGAAGTGAGCTATCGACTAAATAATGTTATTTACAAACACAATAAATAAAAATAATAAAACAGATCTGAACTTAATCATAATACAAATGAAATACTGTTTTACTGATTTCTGAAGATTAAGGAAAATTTGTACAAATACTACATCATTCTTAAAATAAAACAATTAATTAATTAAAGCTTGAACAATAAAATACTTATCATACGATGTAACTAAACCTATTATTAATTATGTACAACTTTACAAAAATCACAAATACATATACTAAAATGATCCAATATCAATTGTATAACACACCTTACCTTTTTTTGTATACAGGAAAGAAATTCAGCGTTCATCTACCATGTACATTTATAATGTACTATATAATTAAGAGTCTTTAGATTTAAATATCTCTTCTGGGCGTTGTAATTGTTCTTATTATTTGATTACATTTACAATATTATGATAAAACAATGTAAGTTTATTGAACATATCTCATGGTATGTTGAGCCTTCGCTGTGTTTGTACTTTAAATTTATCAGGAGCTAAGGTTTCATTGGTTCAAATCTTTAATGTGTATAGTGACTGTATTGACTCCAGTTCTTTAAAATGCAGAATATTAAGTTAGCTTCGTAAGTCTAATTTCTTTTTTCATTTATGATTTTTTTTTTTTAATTTGGTTTTGTAGTTGTTACTTCCAATAATAGTCATTAGTTTAATTGGTTTTACCTTTTTTTTATTGGTTAATAATTTTAAAAGCTTTTGAATTGTTTCGACAAGTAAGAAACAAAATAATAATTTTACAAATATTCAATCAAGCGTGAATAGTTTCGTTTATTTTATTTAGTTATAAAACTAATTATATAAAAATAGTGTATGCAAAGAACAAAAAAAATTTGCAAAGAACAACATCACAACTCAGTGTGTATGTGATTTATAATTATGTATTTTATTTTCCATTTTATATAGTTAAATAAAAGTTAAATTATGGTTCTGGTCTAATAAATATACATTTTAGTTTAAAATTGATATAAAAACAAATTTTCTAACATACATATTTTTTCAGAAATTCAAATGAATTTCAAACATATCAAACTATTTATATGTGAATCGAAAAAATAGTTTTTTAATTAGCATAATACGTGTTGGTACATAATCGAAAAAAATCATTGTTAATGAATGTTTAATTCGTACTTAAATTAAACAGTTTTATCAACTTTATATCAATTAATTACCAAGCAAATAGCTCTAATCAGTTTTTTAAATGTTTTTGAATTTATCTATAAATCATATAAATATTATATGAGCTGATGAATACAGATATTTAATTGGTTTACTAGAAACCAAAAACAATTACAATAACTTAATAAAAACCAACTAATATATAAGAATTGGTTTTAAAAAGTTACAATTAATATATTATAAGAATGTACAGTACACATTTTCAAACAAAACTTGGCTTCATGGCAAAATATGAAACGGACGAAAATGGCTAAATTTGATGAAGTTCAGCTGCATAAAAATTGCTCTTCAAAGTGTTGGATTAACTTTGAATCCTAATTGTTTGGACACATTGAATGAAGCGAAAGAATGAAAACTACTTAATAATTATTCACTTACACTTTACAGTGTATAATAGTAAAAATAATAACTGAACATATAAAAAGCATCTATAAATGTTGTTAGTCTGTAAATACTGCATTTTATACTTATTAAACAAGCAATGTTCCCTCCGTGATTCAAGACGTAAAAACAGGACAACAATTATCACAGAAGAATCACAATGAAACACAAGATAGTCATACACAAATAAAACAATACTTTTGTCAAAACTGACAAGTCTTTGTTATGAACACACTTACATATATACAAGTATCAACCTACACTTTATCTTTAACACATTCTTTACTAAATCATTGCAAATTTTAAGGTTTTAAAACAAATGTGTTGTGTATCTTTATAAATTTGCTGATTACGCTACACAATAGTATTAACATTCCTTGGTATGAAAGTTATCGTTCATAAATAACGTAATACTTCTTAACAGTTTTTATTTCCTTGAAATTTTTACGTTCTCCAACATTTTTAATGTGAATTTGTTAAACAGAAGTTTCCGTTATTTTAGGTTAACTTGGAACTAAACAACTGTTACTATTATTTACAAGATATCATTTAAAATGTCACAGCTAGCAAAAGGATTAATTCAAATCTTAGAATATCTGTTTGATAAAAATATGTTAAGTCAATAAAATTAGCAAAGATTTAGTAATCTACAACGTGTATGTATTTGAGGCTAACATAACGTCTCCACCCCCTTGGTAGTGGATGTATTTTGTTCACCACATGAAGGAAGAGCGTTTGAGGAGGAGGATCGTGCGTTGTGCGTGTCAGAGGGAGTTTGGCGTAGGCACCAAAGTCGTTTTACAGCAGCCCAGACCTGGGGTTGGCAGCCAACAACGGCGAAGATAAGGACACCTTGGAGGGCGTTGATAAGGTCAGTCAAGTACCAGAGATAGTCAGGCCCACCCACGGCCCAGGACACCACGTCTGCCACCCACGTCACTCCCATCACCACCACGAGCTTGAGACAGACTCGACCCAATGTTGCTCTGGAACATACAGACATTTGATAAAACTTCATTTTGTACTACTGTAGAATTAAAAGCAAGCTGTAGATAGCAGCTTGAGGAGGCTTGTACCAGTTGCAAAGTCAGCTGATGAGGCAGAGTTGTCTATCGCTACGGCGTGGTGATGGATCCATGCTATGACAGCCAGCAATCTCAAACCTTGGCTACACAAAGAATGTATGCAGTGCCTGCAACAATGAGTGACTGTTGCAGAAACTCTACAGCCCGATCCAACTCGCCAATATGTTTCTGCTTTTTATCCTAGAATATATATACATATCTCAAATGGCCTCCGTTGACAAATTGCTATGGCATGATCAAAAATAAGCCTACACCAACTCGATGATTCCCGGTCAGATTTCAGTCAAGGTGAGTAATAACTCTCTGGAATGGACCTGATCAGGTCAGGTAATTTGAAAGCTATTAAAAATGCTGCTAAGTTCAATATTTATTAGCTCTCAGTTTTTTTAATTCTTTAATCTGAACAAATTTTGATGACAGTTTAGAAAGTAGTTTGAGGTTGCTTTCAAAAAGCTTCAAATTGTGAGATATAGATGGATTTAAGTGTCTGCTTCTAATATTGTAAAGGCACTGATTAGCCCATACAAAATGTTCTCTCTTACAAAACAAATCACTTCAAACATGTCAATTCAAAATACTGTTACCATACCAAATTCAATAAACTGACTTCTAGTGAGGAAATGTAATCATTTCTGGAAAAGTATATTAAAATGGTCTGATAAATGAAAAACCATAAATACAACCACACTGATTTTAACTCTAGATTCGGGCCATCGACCCTTTTAGGGCTCATTATATTTTTCGCTTATGCGGTCCAAGTGCCCTTTTAGGGTCGATGATCTAACAGTGTTGCGAGCAATTTATTTATCAACGTAGCACAGTGAAATTAGTATTATTCGACGCAACATTTAATTATCTTTACATATCAGAAAGTTTTTTGTTGATATCTGCAATAATAAACAAATACCAGGTGAAAAACAGAAGTGCAGAGTTCAAATGGCCCGCCACATAGCAGTAACGCACGCTAAAATTTTTCATCTTTGACAAATTCTAGACGCTAACCATCTTGCCGGAATCGCGGGGATTCCAAACTAATCGCTACGGCATTCCATTAGTGATTCATTAGTATTATTTGTCTATTATTAGCTCTCAAATAATGGATACAGTTTTAGTATAAAAATATTCGCTCTTATTACTTTGGTTATTTTCAATTATACACTTTATTTCAACATAAACCCTAACAAATTATATATGTACATATTTGTAAGAAGATCTTCTAAAATAATATGTATAAGATCAAAATCCAAAAATGTTTTTATATTTGCGTTTGAGCTTTGCATATTATTTTCACAAAATTTTGTCAAAAAACCAAACATAGCTTATACATTTCTCAAGATCAAATTTCTATTATTTTTGCAATCTGATACATAGTTTGTGTACACAACTACATGTACTACAACGACACATACAAGTGAAAGTAATTATTTCAATGGTATACATATACCATTTATTTTTTAATTAAATGTAACATCGGAAATTTTACAAAATATTTTTGTGTTATCTGTAAAACTTTTGTTTTACTCGCTTATAATAAAATATTTACACTTACTTCATAGTATAAATTACTTTTGTAATCCATAGTAAATTTGATTCTCTACAATAAACAAAATTTGACATAAACTTATTGATTTTGCAATTGTGTTTAACATACATAACATTTTAGTACTGTACTACAAAATTGTCAATCTTTTGTTTTTCGTTAAAAATCATTAGAAACTTGTTATTTAATTTTTTATTGAAAATATTACTAGACACTATTTAGCAACTAAATAGTTAAATATTGGCTATCTTGGAATTGTTTCTAAAAATTAAGAGTTTCAAGTTATGAAAACATGATGTAACAAATTGAAATTTGTCATTCTCATCACGATTTCTATTTTTTACAATTTTGTTACCCCAATTTTATTATTTTTAGATGAATGTAGAGTTCATGAAAAGAAAAACGAGATATAGTTTTATAATGTACGGCTTCATTTACTACTATGTTTTCTTGAATTTCCAAAAAAGCTTACAGCGCCCCAAACAGCCCGCCCGGTTGGGATAGTTTGCATTGCCCGGATCTAGGGTTAAAAATAGGAATACGTACAAATTTACATAAACTGGAAAAAGACAAAAATGTCTGAAAAAATATAATTAATACAGCAGCCATAAGATAAGTAAAATTTCAAATGACATGCAATAAATACAACTTAACCCTTTGCACTCTGACGTCCGATATTTCGGACAATTGAGTTTGTGCCAAAAACTCTGACGTCCGAAATTTCGGACGATCACTAAATGTGCCAAAAACTCCGACGTCCGATTGATCGGACGTTCAAAATATATTTTTTGCTGGCTTTATATACTTTCCAAATGCGCTCAAATTACGATATAATAAACTTCGATAGTTATAGTTTAGCGTAGTAGTACTTTATAGTGTACTCTATGGAATATTATTTTTCAGCAGTCGTTTTTCCAGCTGTTTTGGCGCGTGCGAACGACCGGGACCGACACAGTCGCATGGTTTTGCGCGGGAACCGTCAGACACACATGCTAATAAATCAATACTTCCTAGTCTATTTGTAAATACTGTAGATATATATATCTTTATTCATCTGTGTGTTTTCAAGTTTCTATAACATTTCATTTTATCAGCTGTTTGACAATTTTTATTATTTTACGATTTTTGACCTTGTGGCTTTAGCAACAAACATTTTATAATTAAATATATATATATTTTTTTGAATTTTTCATTGTTACTGATACATTATACATCATTTGAAGTTATAAAATAAATGAGACTAGTGCTGCAGAATCAAAGTTGATCAGAGAACATAATACACTGTATATATGCAAAATTTAGAATTTGTCAAGATTTCAACAAATGCTTACCAAGGACTTATTTATAAAGTTAAGTGCATGAAATTTTGCATACAATTTTGTAATTATACAAGGAACATAAATATAACAATGATTTATAATAGGTCAATGCAATTTTTTATAGTTATAAGGGTTCAAAGTTAACTTTTTAAAAAAATTTAGGTATAAATTTTTAATAACATAAAAAAATATATATATAAATTATTTTAATTTTTTAGTTTTATTTTTTTACATGCAGAATATTATAACAGAAACAACAAAACGTAAATCATAGTTCTAAGTTATAAAATAACTAAATTATGAATTTTTTATAAAACCCTTACAATATTGGCAAAATAGGCTTGGAGTTTTTCGCTAGTACTTTACTAACATGGACTGGAGTTTTTGGCACCGACCAAAATTTTTGTTCAGAGTGCAAAGGGTTAAATATTCAATAGTAAAACAGCAATAATACTATAAACTATAACCAAATAACAAAAGAAGTGCTAATAAACATCATAACAGTAAATTATTGTTTAGCAAAATTAACTTTATATAAAGCAACAAATTGTCACTGTGTTGTCAAGGGGTCCCCCAACACTGTTCAGAATGTTCTAGAAATAGTGGGAAAATTGTTCATTTTTCAGAACAAAAATCATGGTGACAAAAATAAAACTTTACAATCTCCTTTGACAGCAAAATTAAGAGTTATTGTCCCTATCATGGAATCACTCAGGGATGTCTTGGACTACAAAGATTGTCACAGCTTTAGTCTCAGTAACAAGAGCCATTGTGAAGGCGGAGATGATATCATCTCATTGTCTTGTTTGTATTGGGCCAGGCTCAATCAATCCACGCTTTTGTCTCCAGCCGGAATCTAACTAACAATACCAGCCATAGGCCCCTCAATAGAGGAGTAATTATTTCAATAGGCTGGCAAATAATTGATAACTAGAGATGTTGTTCAGTTATGTAGTAATTAAGACACTGGTTAGCTTCAAGACAAATTATTATCAAATAATATGTAAATATATGAATAATACATATGATTTTATATATATTTTAAGCCTTTCGGTCTCACCGTTCAATTTTTCGGACATCAGAAGTATCTCCTAATTTATCTGAATTTTCAGACAGCAGTGGTATTTTCTAATTTGTCCTGCGTCTGACTTTTCGGATGTTTAGAAAAAAATTTTTTTTAATATATATAACATTATCAACTTGAAATATGTTTATATTGTGATGTTAAAAAAGAACTGTTTTATCACACTAGTATGTTGAAATAACTTTATATAGTCAATCACAGCGTGCAAAAAATAACGGACAATGATTTAGTAGGTAGCTATGGCGCAACGTAATTAGACAGATTCGTCAGTCAGCTAGTCCTGGTCACAGCAGCGTACATGTTTATTTTAAATTGAATTTTTACATATATATTCATTTTTTAATTATGTTTCTAGGCATATTAATTTAAATGCTGTGGGAGTTTTTCTTGTATTGTTACTGTAGGATGAATTGTAAAAAAATGTTCTAATTAAATTTTTTTTAATTCTTAAATTATTTCCGCCCATGATATGTAAACATAATTTTTATTACATTATTAGTCTGTGGATTAGGTTATTACAAACATAATTTTAAAAAATGATAAAAATTCCATCATAAATAAATGTTATATAATTTTTTTACTAAAACGCTGCAAATTTCCTAATTTGATCCTGGGAGACCCTGTGTCAAAAGGCCGGGTTTTTGAGACATACTACTCATGAAATTCCTGAGAGCAAAATGATTAACATATACTGGTACATACAAAATATCAAACTTCTGTACGTTTGTGTACACAAAACCTTAAAAGTAGTGAATGGATTCAATTGAACTTGTTTCACAACAGTGCACTTATATGCAAAATTTTTTTAAATATTTAGTTCCTAAAATTGTAAATGGGAACAGAGCATTTCTAGCGTTTCCGAACCAACCTACAAAGAGATTTTTAAGAGGAATAGAGAGGATTAGCAGAATAAATGAAATAAAGAACAAAAATTCAATTCTGGAATTTTCATCCAGAAAAAAGGTTGAAAGTGATACCACAACAGAGACATTGGAAAAAAGAAGGATACAGTGGATTGGAAATGTGAAGAAGATAGAAAATAATATTATTTTTGAAAATCAGCACGGGTTTGTCAAGAATAAATCTACATCCAGTGTAATGTTTGCCTTTATCAACGTTATAGTTAGTGACTTGGATAGAGGAAAATATTCTGCGGGTCTGTTCTTTGCCTTGAGTAGGGCTTTAGACACTATAAACCATGAACTGCTGCTTGGGAAAATGGAGGAGATAGGGATACGAGGCCTGGCCCTTGATTAGTTTAAATCTTATCTCGGTAGAAGGAGACAGTCTGTTCTGATCCCGTCGGCTGATGAGAGAGGGTATCTGCGACACTATATTTCACCTGAGCTTCATGCACTGAGTGGAGTGCCCCAGGATCCATCCTTGGTCCTACTCTCTTTATTATATTTATGAACAACCTTCCAACAAGTACTCAATTGTCTAAGCCTTGTCTGTATGCTGATGACATGTCCCTGTCGTTGTCTGGTTCTACGGTGGAAAGTCTTGAAGAGCAAATATTCATTGAATCGAATAGTTTACTTCAGTGATTTGACAATAATCTTCTTTTCCTAAATACACTGAAAACTCAATTTCTAAACTTCCAAATTACAGATAGGTCATCCTCAACATCCAGTTTTCTGTTAGATGATACTCCAATTTTTTCCACTCAAAAAACAAAGTTTCTTGGTTTAATCTTGGATTATAAGCTGAATTTTCATTTACATATTAACCATGTTATGAATAAAATTAGCTCCGGAATATTCGCACTTTGGCTAAATCATCAAATACAAATGTCCTTCTAACAGCCTATTATGGACTGATTTTCCCCCACCTTGCTTATGCATTGCCAATCTGGAGTTGTGAGAGTCAAAGAACCCTTTACATTTTTCGTCTTCAAAAGAAGGCGTTAAAGGTAATATTTTCTATTAACAGACTTCAATCCTGTAGAGAAATATTTAAATCTCGCAACATTCTGACATTTCCATCTCTTTACATCTATGAAAGCCTATCATTTCTTAAACAAAATCTTTCAAAGTTCAGTAGTTTTCAAACACATAAATACGACTCCGTCCTTCGCCCAACCTTCAAATACCAGCACATCACACCGCTTTCTTCAGTAAACATATCTTCTTTAATGCAATAGCAATTTTCAACAAACTCCCAAAAACCATTCAAACTGAGTCAAACCACTTGAGCTTTAAAAACAAACTAAAATCCTTTTTGATTAATAAGTGTTTTTACAGCGTCCGGGAGTCCATGACTGACGGTGCTCAAGATTTTTGAAACACATAACAAGAGTTTAAATTTGAATTAAGTATTCATGATCATTTTTGAGTTATATATTATTATTATTATGTTGTTATTGTGTATATTTTAATAGTGGAAAGTGATATAATTAATGCACAAGAAAATGTTGACAAGACTAATGCATGTAACATGTTGATTTTGGTCGAATAAAGAGTTATTGAGTTAATAGATTGCCGAGGATAGCCCTTGAGAGAGAGGAAGGTGAGAGGACCAAGTGTGGAAGGATATGGAGAGGGAGGAATGCAGAAAAGACAAGTGTAGGAAGAAGAAACCTAGATGAATAGACAAAAATGGAGGAGGCCAAGAAGAATGACTTGTGAATATTGAAACGTCAATGGATGATGATGATGTTGTTAATAATTATTTTAATTTATTTGTTTTTATGTTGCCTTAAATTAGCAGCTCAGTATCAAATTGCTGATTTAAACAGACCATAAGGTCTAGCTCTCTCACACATGTTACATAAGTGCTTTGCCATGTTATAGGTTTCCTTCTCAGATGGCAATGTTGTGAAACAATTTCCTTGTTCATACCACGATTGACAATTATCCGTAATGATTTGACGTTCCTGAGCAATCCTCTGTCAACAACAAAATACGTTTTAAAGAAAGAAATTTGAGAATTGATATTATAAGTTGAAGAACCAATAAATAAAATATTGTGCTGTTGTTTGAAAGATTTTTAATATTTAAAACTTTACTTGTGAAGCTTTTCGATAGCAATGCTATTATCATCGGACTCTTCTGTGTTTATTACTTTTATGAAAATAATGGAGATATCCGTTGATGTGTGAAATAAATAAATAAGAGTATTTCCTATGAAAAACTGTTTTTTGAATATATTTTATCTGAAAATGTTTCTTCAGATTTAACAACTAGATTTGATTGTTTTATATACATGAGCCAAATTAAAAGAAAGGTAGTCAACAACCTAAAATATAATACAGGGTAAATATAGAAAGTAGGGTTCTCACCTGATTTTCATGATTTTTTTTAACTACTCATTATTAACCCAATGAACACAAATCCTCATAAATGTCTGGCGAAAATACTGATTTTTGACAAATAAAACTTGAATAAAGAGAAACAAGTTTTTACATCAAATACTATGTATATTACATAGATCTTATGTAGTTTTTCTCTTGAACATAAATTTACATACAACTCATATGACAAATAATTACTGAGATATTCAAGCAACAAATTTGGTTAGGTTAGGTTGGTATATGTTGTCGGTGACCATGAATACATAATGCTAACCTAACTAACCAACTTGTTTTGTTAAATATCTCAGTTTGTATTTGTGGTAGGAATAAATGGATGTCATATCCGTGTTTAAAAGAAAAAGCTACTTGATATTAGTGATGTATACATGGTGTAAAAATTATTTTTTCTTTTTTGCAATTTTGTTGTTAAAAAATCTGTATTTCCAATGAAAATTTCTATGGATTCGTGTTTATGGGGTTGGTATTGACTATTAAAAATATTTAAAAATGGTAATAATAACTGAGATATTTTACCAACAAAGTTGGTTATGTTAGGTTGGTATATGTTGACCATGAATACATAATGCTGACCTAATCTAACCTAAAAAAACTAACTTGTTTTGTTAAATATCTTTGTTTGTATTTGTGGTAGAAAGAAATGGGTGTGATATTAGTGTTTAAAAGGAAAAGCTACTTGATAAAAATTGTAAAATTTATTTTTTATTTTTTTCAATTTTTTTCTAAAAATCTGTATTTCCACTGAAAATTTCTATGGATTCCTGTTTATGGAGTTGGTATTGACTATTAAAAATATAAAAAATTGTGATAATTAGGTGGGACCCATCTTTCCATATTAAGACTGTTTGTGGTAAATATTATTAATTCACTTCTGAATAAATCTTTCGTAATTTTCTCCTTCCATTGTTGCCTTATCAACCCAATTACTACAGGGAAAGGTGATAAAGAAATCCGAGAACTGCATTTGTTTGGCCTTGTCAAAGTAAAACATGAGAATGTGGTAATGACAGAGCAAACAATGGACCGGGAATGGAACATATGGAAATGAGCCACTTATTGTCGGAAATCCACTCATTGAATTCCATTTCCTACATTCCTGTCCCAAGTGAGTGATTAAATGTTAGCTGCTGTATAATGAATGTTTATTGCTGCACAGTCATTGTGGCTTGGTTTCAATGGTGCATTCATAAATAATGTATGTCAACGGGTGGCCATTACAGGAACTGCCACAGTCAACCTGTTTTACATGACGTTGAATGTAGAGTAGAGGCTAAGCCGTGGGAGAAGTCCAACAAACTGTTATACCCACAGACCTTTGTACTGGGTATAAACATTTCACACAAATTCTTTTCAACCATCATTCCAAGCAATCTTTACATTCTAGACTAAATAAAATACAGGGTGTTTCAAAACTTGGATTACATGTTGTATTGCATTTATCACTATTACAAACCTATGCAACACACTTGTAGATAATATTGTTTTCAAAACATGCTTCTCCCGTGTAGACTAAAATTTATGAACTTTGTTTTATTGGAACTTAATTAATTGTCATGTTGATTTTTGGAACCACCACTGAATGGCCTCAAAGTCATAATTCATTTAATGTTATATTTCTAGTTCTAGTGCTAGCATAGTGTATTATAATCTGCAAACGATGTTATACTCCCAAAAAGTCTTGTGTTACATAAATCATTATTGTATATTAGGAATAAGACTGTACCGAGTATAGACCCTTGGGGTACACTTTGCTTCAGTTCAACTGGTTCACATAAGATCCCGCTAAGTTTCACACATTGCCTTCGAACTCTCTTCTTAGAATACTCCCCTTACTAAACTGTTATGAGTTGTTCACAATAAAATGTCATGATCAACCGTATATCATAACCATTCACATGTCGACTGCAAGTTGTCAACGGCCATCTTGATTCTGTTATCTATTAGACTAATTTTAAACGGATAAGCCGATTTGACATGTATTTTTTGACAAGATTATGTTTGACACATTATTCTATTATATGTAGATTGATCGCTTAAAGAAATATTAATGTTTCTGATACATGTACTTAAAATTATAGTTCTAACTTAAAAAACTATCGTACTCCATTCAAATCATCAACAAATTGGAAAAACCAATAAACAATCAACATTAAGCATTGCAAATTTATCAAAAATTTAATTTTTTAAATCGGCTAATGCACAAATGCTTTAACGGATCAGTGGAATTATGTTTTTGCTTGAATTGAATTATTATTACTTATGGAGAATAGATTCGAGCTGGCCAGAAACCAGTCTGAGAGCACACATTGGATGATAGTAAAATATACACATCATACAGATAGAATACTGGTTGAAAACATCTTTCATTACGGTGAATATAACGTATTATTCATCAATAACTGAGAATTGTAGGCAATTTAATGTTCTAATAATGAAAAGAATACTGTTTAAAATCTAAAATAATACATGTCAGAGATGTATCTTTGGTTTCTACGGTATTTATGAGTTTCATTCAAACTTCCATAGAATCTACTAAAGCAGCAAGATCAATTTAAAACATGCTTGTTTGAGTGTAGTTTTGATATGACAGTCTTAATTAGCGAGCGCCAACAAGCGGACTAATTAAGCCCACTCTTTAAGTCAACATTTGTATTTATTTGTAATGTAATGTTATATGTTTTCCCACAATCATTTACATTATATTGAGAATCATATCTTTTCAGCAAGTTGTACGATTTATATAGTTCATTTATAAAACCAATATTTCGCAAATTTCCATTTTCAAGATGACTTGGACAAAGTAGCAGTTTGTCCCTACTTGTGAAAACAGCTTATCTAAAGCAACTAAGCTCTCAAATGAAATGTTATCAAGATAACTTACCTTTCAGTGTTTGATTTAACCACTTCAGTCTTCCACAGTCCACAGGTGAGTTCACGGGCTGTGGCTGCAAACAGAGTCAAATTCATCAGCAGCAGCACTGCGATTGGTCCAAAGAAGTACGAGAACACTTCAGAATCGCCTAAAACAGACAAAACTTGAAATTTCCTGCAAAATACGTACTATTTATCCGAACAAACTATATGAACAGAAGTAAACTAAATGGGTTTATGAAAAAATAAGTTTATTGTAAAAATTGTTTTATGAACAGCTCCAGCAGTGGCTAGTGACTACAAAAATACATCAATAGTAGAAAAAGTATTTAGCCTAAAAATATATAAGAGAAATAAAGTTCCTTCTAAGCTAAGTGATTTTGATTTTCAAAAAACTTTATTATCTTGCTTGTTAGCCACTTTTCAAACACTTTTATTGACTTTTGTTCTTTTCTATTTTCTTATACAATTAATTGATAATGGTCTAGATGAATTAATATAATAACCTCTCATATCAGAAGCCCTAGAAATTCAAGATTAGTACGGATTACTGTATCTAAGCATGTCATTTTTAGTCTTTTCTTGAATTAGTATAGATTAAGGGAAAACAAATAGTTTAAAATGTAGTCTAAGTTAGTAGATACATCTGTAGACAACAGGAGTATGTTATACCTGTTGAAACGTTACGTTTGTTTCCTAAACACTTGAAGTAAGTATTGGAAATCTCCAAATATTATCTACCTATCATGAACAATCCAAATGCTAACAAATACCACTAAGTACAGTACTTGTTTTGAGGTAATTAATACAGTAAAACAAATTAGAAAAAATATTTTAGGTGTGATACAATAGTCTCCACTTTCTAGTAGAACATTTTCATGTAAAATAGTTTTAAGATTATCTACAAATAATACTATTTATCATAAATATAATTATATGTAAATAAAATATACAGTATATTTTGGAAACTTTGAAAATACCAGATGATAAAACTAAAATAATTTAAGTGTGATTTTTAATTTGTTGATATCTGAAGATTGTTGTAAGTGATAGAACTCCAAAAATACAGTATCATCTGACATATTGGGAATATTTAATTTTTTTTTAATAAAGAACTTTAAAACACTATATAATAGATTTAAGGGGTTTTTTTAGTTACTGCAACTGTTGTAGTTTTCGAGTTAAAAAAAAAAGGAAAACAAGTTAGCTGATAACACAGACAATGAAGCTGATATTGGAAAATTAACATGAAACATACATTATTAATGAATTTTTTTTAAATGTGTCACATACCATAAAACCAACACCTTTGCTCCCCAAATCTAGGTCTGAGCAGATTAGGGTAGGAATCTTCAGGGAGGTGATCGCAGACTGCAGCTATACCAGCTATTACCAGAGGGCCACCCCAGGCATACAGTTCGTACAGTCTTAGACGACATGCTTCCTGGCCCTTGTCCAGTGTTGAAGGCCTCAGATCTCTGAAATAAGAACACGATTTGTTTGGTTATAAATTGGCAATGATTGTATGTTTATGACTAATTTAATATTTTTAATTAGCATAAAGACTTAATTTCATACACTAACTGAACGTTTCCATTTAAACAACAAAAAGAGCAGAAATTTATTTGTAATCCTGTCAGTGATAAGATGCAGGAAATTTAAACATATAACTTTTAATAGCAAATATTTAACTGGGAATGGCAGACAATTTTGAAGTGTGTTAAGCCATATATAGTTAAAGATTTAAGAAATTTGTCTCTAATTATTACTATATTTCTGCCGATTTCAAAAGGAAATTCAATAATTTTTAATTACAGACCAATATCTCTCTTATACTTGTTATTCTTAAAATTCATAAAAAAGTAATGAAGTAACGTATACTTGATTAATTGAAATTTTGAAAACAATCATCTTACTGATAAGAATTAATAGTCTCATATTTTATTAACATTTATAAATTCAACAGATAAAGGTAATATGACCATTGGCAAATTACATGGATCTGAACCATCTGATAGTGTCTTTTAGAATTATTAATTAAGCTTTCAGCGTCTGTAACCTCTTAAAAGGCTGCAAATATACATGGAGGGAAGAAATCAGTTTATCTATGTTATGTTAATTGGGTATAATCAATCTAATTTTAGTCACTAAAATCTGTGTTAAAGTATAGAGTCTCATAAGGCACAGTTTTATGACTCTTTGTCACATTAAAACATTACCTAGGATATTTTCAGACAGTCCATAACTTTTAATAGTAATAGTTCACATTTTATTGTATTAACAGATTGTAAATATTATATAAATGGTTTTTAAAAAATGTTCAAGTTGGACCTGCCTGTTTGTAGTCATCACTTCAGATTGATTAGATTCCATTACTTCTGACAAAGAAAATGTTAAGTGAAGGCAAAATAAGAAAGGACATAAATAAATTGACTTGTCGAAACGTATGACATGGCGCAATGCTCCCTCGACGAATTTGGTACAATTGTCAGATCCTTGACCCTTGGGGTGACTGTACTCCAGTCTCCAGCACTGTGGAGTATAGGATAAGTAGCCGTGACCAACCGCTAGGGTTGACAACAGCATTCTTGGAACACCACGCAGGATGAGGATAACAGCGAATCGGAGGCTTGGCAAGGCGCAATGATCAAACGGCGAGCTCTTTCCAGATGAAATTAACTTTCCACGTCACAACATAACGTGGATCTTTTGCGTCAGCAATGTTAGGCAATTTTCCAAAGAGACAAATACTCCAAATGAGCTTTCCACAAATAGGCAAAGATAAGAAATACAGTACGCGCTTTTATTCAGGAGCACAATTAATAGGCGAGAACATATTGCAAAGTGTATTCAAATATGTATTTCCTTAATTAGGTTGAGCAGTTTGGGTTAGGTACGCTGCGCAATATTTCGTTAGCTTACGTAACTAACTTGTTATTTTTTTTATATAATATTTTTTAGGTCACATTAGACCGATATATGTTAGTTTTTTTGATTAGGTTTGGTGCAAAAGCTAAGTAAGATTACAGCTCAAATCAAAGTTTTGGATTATTATTACTAATTTAGTCAAACAGACATCTTTAGCTTTATCCAGGAGTGTTGAACATTTTCCAACAGACCGAAATTACACGCCACTTTAAACTATAAAACGTATTACAGTACTTTAAAATAATTTTGAAGGATTCAAAGTGCGTGCCTTAACATAGTTTCGGTTTGTGTGACAATTTGTTTTCAATTTATTTGTTCCTGTTTGGTTTCTATATAAGAAGTTGGTGGTATTTTAAATTTTGGGTTGACTCAGAATTTTGTGGTTTTAACTTGTTTCCCATAACCGGGCAGACATGAATAGTGCTAATAAGTCACTCTGCTGTTTAGGGTTTTCTTTGTCGCCTGATGATGGTAGCAGATCAGAAACTTGTTAATGGCTTTCATATTTTCTCTAAAAATAGCAAATATCTGCATACTTTCAAACCTCTAGACATATTCCAATTCCGAGCATTGAACTGAATAAATACCAATATTAGTAGTAAAATAATTTATGCACACTGAACCAATCTTGTTCTTGGTCATAGTTCATGTTTTCTTCATTGTTATCCTCTGATCTGGTGCGACACAGCATTGCGTGGTGATGCGTTACCGTCGTAAATATCCTCAAGTACACCATGTGAGAGGGAAGGGGGTGGGGTATGTGTCGCAACCTTCGACCTTGCATCAGCTCTTGACTGTGACTGATGTTAATTGGTGGTAGCTGTCAACAAACCATCCCACTTGAGTGATGCTCGACAGCCTTGCGAGCGTTCACTGTTGGCCTTTTGATTCCATAACGTCATTGAGTTAAGTCACTGGAAAACCAGACCACAGAGTACATAGATAAGATTTATTTATTTACTCTGTGACAGTACAGTTATTCAAATGTTGAGTCGATGTTCTCTGAACACCACAAACGAGTAATAGTAAAACACAATCACTCAATCAATCGATTTTGTTCATGATTGATACCTTCAAATACAACTTTTGTGGATAGATAACTATCTCCTCTCTTGCGTTGTGACAGTCAATTGTTTTTGTGGATAGATAAGTATATCTCTCGTGTCAAGACAATCAATTGATTGTAACATTCAAATGCAACTTTTGTGGATAGATAAGTATCTCCTCTCTCGTGATGAGACAGTCAGTTGATTTCAATCATTCAAATACAACTTTTGTGAATAGTTTGTGAATAGTGTCTCCTCTCTTGTGTTGAGACAGTCAGTTGATTTCAATCATTCAAATACAACTTTTGTGAATAGTTTGTGAATAGTGTCTCCTCTCTTGTGTTGAGACAGTCAATTGATTTCAATCATTCAAATACAACTTTTGTGAATAGTTTGTGAATAGTGTCTCCTCTCTTGTGTTGAGACAATCAGTTGATTTTAATCATTCAAATGCAACTTTTGTGGATAGATAAGTATCTCCTCTCTCGTGATGAGACAGTCAATTAATTTTAATCATTCAAATACAACTTTTATGTAGAGATAAGTATCTCCTCTCTCGTATTGAGGCAGTCAATTGATTTTAATCATTCAATTACAACTTTTGTGGATAGCTAAGTATCTCCTCTCTTGCGTTGAGAGAGGGAATTGATTACATTTCTTTATGAGTAACTCTTCAAGATAAATCAGTATCTCTCACGTTGGCTGACAAAATCAATTGAATCGCTTAGGCCACATTCATGTGCAAATCTATCAGGTATACTTTGTAATAATATAGGCTTCTATAATTCTTTTACATGAATAGTTAGCAAGGAGTAAGGATATTTCAGCAATTCAAATAATAATTTTATTCCATTCTAAACATTCATAACAACAGAAATTTTTTGATGCTTCCTTATT